>CM022301.1:13803816-14073007 GCA_011799875.1 Thinopyrum elongatum | reverse complement strand
TCGATATCACCCCCTCCCAGATACATTTTTTTTTCTAAGCTTACTAAGGTAAAAGTTCACCCCCCTCTCGGATATACCGGCGGGCCAACTCTCGAGGATCCACCCAAACCCCTAGAAAAAACAGCGTGGTCGATCTCCTACCCCCTACCGCCC
Source organism: Thinopyrum elongatum (assembly GCA_011799875.1). Taxonomy (NCBI): domain Eukaryota; kingdom Viridiplantae; phylum Streptophyta; class Magnoliopsida; order Poales; family Poaceae; genus Thinopyrum; species Thinopyrum elongatum. Next base: position 14,072,854 of record CM022301.1, on the reverse strand, counting down.
CTACCCGACACAAACTCTCGAGGCCACCCAAACCACTTAGAACGATAACTACACGTCCCCCGCCCGGTAACTTCGAATGAGGGGGGGTGAGGAGTCGATCAACCCTCTCACCCGAACAAGTCATGTATTATTTTATATCACGGTGTGGGGACATATATCAAAGTTTGATCAGATGGTCAAAGTTGAATTTTGACATAGCAACATTTGATCATATATCAAAGTTTGATCATATGTCAAACTTTGAATTTTGACATAGGCAACATTGATCATCTGTCAAACGTTTGAATTTGACATATTATAGATTTATCAAGAATGCCCCCATATGGATGTGCACAATGTTGATCCAATTTTTTTCTGATCTCATCTAATATATATATTCTTCTATAGTCACGTTGTCTGTCAAAGTATTGAAGAGAATCCATGAGCTTATCATTAGTCGGACGAGAAGTAGTAACAGGAGTATGAGCTACGAAGCTATTCAAAGTTGGGTGGAACGGAGTTCGGATAGATAATTCGACTTTTGGTACACGAATTTCAGCAAAGGCTCCAATAGTTCGAATATTCGAAGGCCTCTTGCCCTGAACTTTGTACCAAAAAGCGAATTATGCTATCGGGGGGCACTCCGTTCCAAAACTTTGAAGAGCTTCGTCCCAATTATACGCCTGTCATTTCTGGCTAATGATGATAGTCATGGTTTGCTTGAATCTTTGACACTAGACAACGTGACCCATATAGAGGGTTAGATGAGATCAGGAAAAATATGGACCATTTTCTGCACAGCCAGAATGGCGTCATTTTGTTAAATCCCTTGTCGGTCAGGACGTCGACATTCATGAGAGAGGACGTCCGACCCAAACCCTAGGAAGCGTTGTCGAGGCCACCCCAAACCATAGAAGCGTCTGCCTAGTCCTACCATCCCCAACAAACCTAGAAGCCCCACGTCACCTTGTCGAGGCCACCCCAAAATGTAGAAGCGTCGAATGCTAGCTAGGCTACGTTTGCCCTACAGTACCTATACACTTCCCATCTGTCATGTTTGTATATTAATTTGCCTGTTTGTAATATTTGCAGAAGAAGAAACCAGAAAACGAATCGAGCAAGGACATCGAAGCAGACCGGTGTTGGGGACATAATCCTCGGCGGAAGGTGGGGGGGTGATGTCTTGTGTTTTCAACGGACACCGAGGTCGGAAGGAGAGGGTGATGAAGCAAGGCTCTTGGTGACAGTATAGAACAATGGAGGTGGAAAGGAATGTTATGAGGTACGGTGACGGATGCCAGGTGGAGAAGGAGACCGTGATGACGGCTCCGGTGGACCCCCCCCCTCGCGAACGGAGGAAGGAGATGTTGCAAAGTCCGGCGAGGGTTAATAATTAATAAGCCTGTGCTAGGACTAGCTAATTGATGCATAATTGTTTTGGTATGTACACATATTAACTCTCTTCGTTCTTCTTTTCTAGCCCTCCGGATCAGAGCCAACTTGGTAACGAGATGAGGCCCGCAAGAAAGAAAAGGTTGCGCAAAGATGAAAGGTTCACGATCACAGCCAATCAAGGGCGATGGCCAAACACGATTGAAACCCAGCCGGACCCAAGAATAGCATTTTCTGCTCAGTGCGGGGTCTTTTTTAGGGGTAACCATGATCCCGATCAGGCATCCACCAATGGAAGAAGCCTAAGAGCGAAGCCCTCAAGCTGTATTTTGTCAACGATAGACAGAAAGCAAGAAAAGATGATTTTGGACCGCGCTGAAGGCAATTTTCACCCTACGCCAGAGGAGGATCCGCGATAAAGCCAGTATAGAGCCATTGGTCAAGGCTCATGCTCTTAAGAAGATGGCAGATATCTTCAGGAGGTGGGAGAATGCGTTGAAATCAACGTTTGTGACAAAGGAGACTCCGATTCACCGGCGATTGTAAGATTAAGAGATCCACTGGCCCGCAGATTGTGGCCCACAAGACCATCGGAGAAGAGGAAGAAGAAGATGTCAGCCCGACAAACAAGAAAAATGCTTGACAAAAGAAGGAGTATCCATCGACAGGGGTCAAGGTGGTACCTCAAAGCCCGGCGGGTGGGACAAGGATGAGAAGGACCTGCTTGATAAAGGGGTAGAACCAGAGACATTGAAATGGCCACAGAACGTTCAAGGGACTTGGTTCTTCAGGGGTTGGGGGAACTGGGACCCTGAAACAGGGAGTGAGTGCCGTTTGGACGACAAGGAGCAACTTGAAAATACCCATCAAGAAAGCTCAGAAGTTATACTCGCCGCAGCGCAGCAAAGGGCCGTTGTTCCGAAAGAACGCTGAGAACGACGAGCTCACACAGGCCTCGGGATCCTGAGTTACCTGGACGAACAGAGGCACGCCAGGCTCCGTTGCGTGGTGGAAGGGTGGCGTTTCCAGGCCTCGCAGGCGGGCCGTTTACAAAAAACCGGGAGAGGAGGAGGAAGTGGAGAAGATCCGCAACTGCAGAAGCTGATGCAGGGTGTTACGAGGCGCGTAGTGGAAAAAGCAGCATACTTAGTCAGAGGCCAGGACCTGCCGGAGCTACCCCAGAAGCTGACCCCTCAATCTCAGCGGAAAAGCAGCGTGGTTCAACCGAGCTCCTTCAGGCCTAATTCAAGTGCTCGCAGCTAGCTACCCCGTGGATGCTATACGGAGTGTCAAGATTGACACCTCATATGGGCGCAATGCAGCACCTCAAAGTCAATGGGGCTGTCGGCTCGTTGCACTCCTCAACGCCCGGCGCAACTTGTCACTGCCTTCCGATTTTCCAGAAAGAAGGGGCTATGGTGTTGTGATGGTCGATGAAATAACGGAGGGATTTGAGGAATGCTCGAGCTTGATCCACCCTCCGGTGAAGGGGAGACTCAGCTGGGTCTCGCTCTGAGAAGAGTCCCATGTCGATGGCGGAAGGAGCTCATCAACTTCCGAATGGACGCTCTCCGCCTCCTCCCCGGCGTAGTCAGGGCATCTCCGCCTCTGCATCCGGGCATCCTCTTCTGCGAGTGATCAGGGCACTCCGCCTCCTTCCCGGTGCTCGGCGCGGCGGCACTTCCACCTCCGTCCTCCAGCTGCGTTGCGGGCGACGTGGCGGCACTCCGCCTCCTTCTCGCTGCCGCCCGGCGTGTCCGAGCAGCCCGCCTCCTCATCCGCTCATCAGCAACAACGGAAGACAGCCTAGCCGCTCGAGCTGCTCGGCGCGTCGTAGCCGACTCGCCTCCTTCTACCCACGCCCTCGGAAAAGCCCCCAACGAAGGCACACGACACAGCCTCGCAAGCCCGCTCTTCGCCCTGAGCCACGGCGTCTAGCAGTAAGCCAGAGGAGGGGGAGATGGCAATACAGATTTGGTCCGACTCTCACGCACCCCCGCCATCCTCTAAGGGGAAAAAAAAAAAAAGAAGTTACATACGAGATCGACCGAGGGGAAAACACGCAGATTGTCAAGCCCAAGTGAGGGATTTTTTTTTTGCAAAGAAAAATCCACTACCGTTGAGGAGAGATATAGATCCGGTGAAATTGAAGCGCACTGTGAGAAACATGAAGAGACCCACCACCGCCTCCGCCGAGGTGGACAACCATATCCGCGATCTTACAAAGGCGGGGAAGGAAGCGCGCAGGTCTGGGAACACTTCAAGTGACAAAAGGTTACAAGAAGAAGATTCATAGAAGTAGCGAACAAAATTCCCCAGGTCGGGAACAGGCAAACCAATCGTCCCCCGCTCAAGGTGGTTCACCGATTATAGGTAGCCACATCATGCCGGGGAGATGGCCCCGAGGTACCAATACTTGCTAATACCTGCCGACGACGATGGCAAAATTTTGAGACAATGGGGTGGAAGAAACACAAAACAGTAAGGGAAGCCTCTCGTCAGACCTGGTGATCCTCCTTAACAACGAGAGCGAGTTCAATAAGTGGTACATGGACACCCTGCAAGTCTGGGACGGATATTTTGAAGAGGAGAGTAAAAGAGGAGCACGACCTCGTTGGAATTGAATTGTGTCTATTCCATTGAGGGGGAATTCTTCCAGTCTTTCAATCAAAAGGACCTCGAAAAATAAATCATCACTTGCTACTATCTGTAAGTACTATACTTCTGTAATTAAGTTCTCCTATATATAGCTAGCTCTCTTAATTGCATGTATTATATAATAACCTGACTATATTAGCAGATTGAAGATCGGCGAATATGCAGAAATGAACAAATCTCTGATATTGGAGTCATTAACACCAAATCTCATAAGATGAATGGACGATACATATAAGCGAAAAGAAGAAACCAAGGCCAACTTGCTACAATCATTGCTTAAAAATCAAAACAAAGATTAAAAGACTCTTTCATACAACTTTCAAGTGAGTGTTATGTATTCGCATATTCGGTTTCCTTATTACTCGAGGTTATAGTAATGTAATTGATGAGGTTGCAGCCGTGCGATAGCTTTCCACATTTATTCTAGGATTAAGCGTTGAGCAGGGACTAGTAATCGTCTTAGACTCAAGACGAAAAGATCCCAGGAGTATGCGGCCATGACTGAAATGCTCAAAGTAGTTCAATCGATATTATCGCGCACCCTATCGGCAACTTTGTGCATTCCTGATATCAAGTAATTATTTTCTTTGTCTCGCAGGGTTTGAAAGTGTTACCACAGAATTCTTCCGGGACTGCGGGGGAGCTGACGGTACAACCCGAAAGTAAGTACTTATAGCTAGTTCGACGATCTCCCATGATTTAGCTAGTTCATCAATAACCATGTATAATGCGGATTATCAGTCTGATTGACCTCTATTTCTAGAAAGTGGTTGGTGTGGCAGGGAAGGCGGGAGGGGGGGAATAATTTTTGTGGATTACGCGTTTAGAGTACGGTACATCTACCAACGCGACGACCTCTAAGCGGGGCTACTCTGAAAAACATATGAAGTGCATTAAGCTACTAGTCACAATTTTTTTTTTTATTACCATCATTGTGTTGCGTTTCGTCATATCTATGATGGACCCCCTTCTTCAAATTAGATTTGGCAGATGCGGGATGAACTCCTACCACCCAAGATCGCATAAAAGCACAAGAGAATGGCGGGATTCTTTCTGGACCACGTCATCAATCCAGCCGGAGAATACCATGTGGAACTGGACTCGATGTTAGGGATGGTAAGGGGAGGGGAATTTTTCTTTATTGATATATATGTATGCTAAGAGTAGCTTCGGATAGAAGATACAAAACTGCGTTGTTCGATACCGTCCCAGCTCTCGGAAGGAAGGAGGAGGTCGATAACTTCTCTGTGTATATGCTAATGACGCATCTGGTTGTACTTAATGGTTTTCCTTCATTGTCTACGAGCTAGGGAGTGTAGAGGTCATCTCTATACGTATAGTACGTAGGTCGACCAGCAGGAGATAGAGAGACAACTTCTCTCTAGCATTAGTAGCTCAACACAATCTATGAAATCCCCTAACATGAACATACAAAAACCCCCAAACCCCCCCACCCCCGGCCCAACCCACCCCAAGATTCCCTCTGTGTCGGCCCGACGTGGCCGTTTCCCCCCTCCAGGACACGGCGGCAGCGACGCCCATGAGGGGGGGCACACCCGGGAGCCGCGTGCCGGGTGCCTGCGCCTGCCACCATGCTTCCACAAGCGTAGGAGGGTGCACCACAACACCTGGCGGCATTGCTACCCCCAGGTACCCCGTCCCGTCTAACCCTGACACAGACGACCGCCGGATCTAGCCCTTTGACTTTCGCCGGACGGGGTTTGGCCGGTCGACCTTTTCATGTGGTTGTCATAGCCCAGCCCATAGCTACACCTCCCAACACCGTCCCGGATAAAATGATGGGGTTTATTCATATTGCTCGAGCTTACTTTGTTTACATTATGTCGTCTTGCCTAAAGCATTACTCTGTTTGTCATGAACTTAATACCCTAGATGCATGCTGGATAGCGGTTGATGGGTGGAGTAATAGTAGTAGATGCAGGCATGAGTCATTCTAGTTGTCGCGGACGTAATGCCTATATACATGATCATTGCCATGAATAACGTCATAACTATGCGCTTTTCTATCAATTGCCCAACAGTTATTTGTCTACCCACCGTATGCTATATATATGAGAGAGAAGCCTCTAGTGAAAACTATGGCCCTCGGGTCTACTTTAATCATATTAATAAAACCAAATTTACCTGGCTGCAATTTTACTTTCCTTTATTTTATTTTGCAATTCATCTATCTACCATTTCCAGATTTAATCCTTGCAAGTAACGAGTCCAAGGGCATTGACAACCCTCTTGCTCGCGTTGGGTGCAAGTATTTGCTCTTATGTGTGTAGGTGCTGTTAACGAAGTGCTTGTGTGATTCTCCTACTGGTTAGATAAACCTTGGTTCTCACTGAGGGAAATACTTATCGCTACTATATTGCTTCACCCTTCCTCTTCGGGGAAAATCCCAACGTAGCTCACAAGTAGCGGAAATAATTTCTGGCACCGTTGCCGGGGAGACATCATCAAATACTTTCAAGGTTCCTTCACATAAATTATCATTTACTTGCATTTGCTTTTATTTACTCCTGTTATGAAAAATCAAAAACACAAAAATATTTTACTTTGCTTGTTTGTTTGCCTGCTTGAATTGCCTGTCTCAAGAAAATATAAAATTGTGTGACTTCTCGAATACTAATAACAATGATTTTATTAGTACTCCAATTGCTCCTCCCGTCACTAGTGCGGAGTCATATGATATTAATGATGCATTATTAAATCTTATTATGAAAGATCAATTTTCTAGAAACTCTAATGAAGATGTTGCATCCCATCTCAATACATTCGTTGAATTATGTGATATGCAAAATAAAAGAGATGTGGATAATGATATTGTTAAATTGAAATTATTTCCTTTCTCATTAAGAGACAAAGCTAAAACTTGGTTCTCCTCCTTTCCTCGCAATAGTATTGATTCATGGGATAAGTGTAAGCATGCTTTTATTGCCAAGTATTTTCCTCCCGCTAAGATTAGTTCTCTTAGAAATCAAATCATGAACTTTAAGCTACTTGAGCAAGAACATGTTGCAAAATCTTGGGAGAGAATGAAATTAACGATTAAAAATTGTCCCACTCATGGATTAAGCTTATGGATGATAATACAAAAAAAATATGCGGGACTAAACTTTGTGTCGAGAAATCTTCTAGATTCTGCTGCAAGTGCTACCTTTATGGGAATTACATTAGGAGAGGCCACGAAGCTTCTTGATAATATGATGACAAATTATTCTCAATGGCACACCGAACGAGTTTCAACTGATAAGAAGGTAAACTCTGTCGAAGAAGTCGCTACTTTGAGTGATAAAATGGATGCTCTTATGAATATGCTTGCTAATAAAAATGCTCATGTTGATCCTAATGATGTGCCACTCTCTACTTTGATTGAGAAAAATAATGATGCCATTGATGTGAATTTTATTGCTAGAAACAATTTCAACAACAATGCTTATAGGGGGGGGGGGGTTTAATCCTAGACCGTATCCCGGTAATTCCTCTAATAATTATGGTAATTCCTATGGTAATTCATATAATAATAATAGGATACCTACTGATCTTGAGAACAATATTAAAGAATTTATTAGCCCTCAAAAAGCTTTTAATGCCAAATAAAAACTACATAAGGTTGATGATATGGCTAGAAACATGGATAGAATTGCTCATGATGTGGAAACTCATAAAATTAAAATTATGCCACAGAAAAATGATGTTACTGAATCTCTAAAGTCTATTCAAGTCTCCATGAATGAGAGTACAGAAAGAATCGCTAGATTAAGAGCTAAGCGAGAATTCCTAGAAAAGCGATTCCACCCGGTTTTTATCATAGTAATGATGAAGATATTAAAATGATTGGTGTGTCACCTATTGAATCTTTATTTATAAATATAAAACTTGATGAAAAAGGGACTGGAGATGAGTCAACTCTAAGTAGAAATCGTCCCAATTGTTCGGAGGGTGATTATCTTAATGATAAAAACAACAAAAGTGGGTTTGAAGAGGTCTAGACTTTAAATAGTGATGTGCCCACTACTTTGGATTATAAGGACTTTAATTATGATAATTGTTCTTTGATTGAATATATTTCCTTGCTACAATCCATGATGTATTCACCTAATGCTTACGAACGAAATAAAGCTTTTACTCAACATATTGTCGAAGCTATGATTAAAGCTCATGAAGAAAAGCTAGAATTAGAAGTATCAATTCCTAGAAAATTATAAGATAAATGGGAACCTACTATTAAAATAAAGATTAAAGATTATGAATGTAATACTTTGTGTGATTTAGGTGCTAGCGTCTCAACTATACCAAAAACTTTATGTGACGTGCTAGGTCTCGCCGATATGAATGATTGTTCCCTTAACTTGCATTTAGCGGATTCAACTATTAAGAAACCATTGGGTAGAATTAATGATGTCCTTATTACAGAAAATATAAATTATTTGCCCGCAGATTTCATTGTGCTAGATATTGAATGCAATCTGTCTTGTCCTATAATACTTGGTAGGCCTTTCTTACGAACTATAGGTGCTATTATTGATATGAAAGAAAGAAATATAAGATTCCAATTTCCATTAAAGAAAGGGATGGAACACTTCCCAAGGAAGAGAATTAGACCACCATATGAATCTATTATGAGGGCCATCTATGGAATTAATTTGGAAGATGATAATACTTGAAACAATGCATTATGCCTAGCTAGGGGCATAAAACAATTGCGCTTGTTGGGAGGCAACCCAATAGTTATCTTAAATTTTTGTTTTTATTTTCTGTTCTTGTGTGTTCACACAATTATTGCTACTGTAATGATTGTGTTTTTATGTTTTAATTAGAGTTTGTGCCAAGTAAAGCATTTAGGATGGTTTGGATGATAGTTGACTTGATTCTGTGAAAAAACAGAAAGTTTTGCGTCTAGTACAGAAAATTCTATAAATTACTGGAGTGTGGGAATTGTATGAAATTTTACACATGGTTGATATACAAATTTTCTATGTTGTCCTAATTTTTCAGAATTTTTAGAGTTAGAGAAGTATGGTTTTTATTCAGATCATTACAAACTGTTCTGTTTTAGACAGATTCTGTTTTTATTGCATAGTGTGCTTGTTTTAATGATGCTATGGATTATATCGGGGGTATAAGTCATGGAGAAGTTATAATACAGTAGGTACTATGCTAGAACAATTATGAATGAGTTTACAACAGTACCTAAAGTTTATGATTTGTTGATTATACTAACGGATCTCACGAGGTTTTTGTTATGTTTTGTGTGCTGCAGTTTTCAAGTTTTGGGTGAGATCACGATGAGTAATGGAATAAGGAGCGGCAAGACCCTAAGCTTGGGGATGCCCAAGGCACCCCAATGTAATATTCAAGGAAGACCCAAGCGTCTAAGCTTGGGGATGCCCCGGGATGGCATCCCATCTTTCATCCACAATTCATCGGTATGTTACTTGGAGCTATATTTTTATTCATCACATGATATGAGTTTTACTTGAAGCGTCTTGTGCTATAGTTTTTTTGTTGGCTTGTTAGTTTGCCATAATTATTGTTTGCTGGACACACCTTTTTGAGAGACACACATTCATCATAATTTGTTAGAATACTCTATGTGCTTCACTTATATCTTTTGAGCTAGGCAGTTGCTCTTGTGCTTCATTTATATTTGTTAGAGCACGACGGTGATTATATTTTATGGAAATGATTGCACTCTCATGTGTAACACCCCCTGTAATTAAGCAAAATAATCACCTTCTATTAATGCTAAGTCATCATGGGTTACAGTGCTTGATCATCTTTGCTTTCATATCTCATTTGAAATTCCACCTCAATTCAAAATTCAAATAGCAAGTGAAATTTTAGAATCTACAAACTTGGCAGAAAAATAGTGCATCATTTTGCAAATAATGTATAGCTAATTGATGTGAAGGAAAACATTGACACTTGTTTGCTCATTTGGGAATTATCAACCAAAAACAGTAGCAATTCAGCCTAATTAAATCATTTTCATTTGAATCAAATTCAAATTAGCTCAAACAGGCCCCAAACTTTTTGTGGTAGAACAAAATAAGGTAGTGTAATTTATGAAGCAAGTTGCCTATTTTACAAAACTCAGTTGGTCGCTCACAATAATTCAAAACAGTAGCTAATCAGCTAAATAGAAAAAGTAAAGGTAAAAACTCACTGTGCACTTTAGCCCAGTACGCACAGTGTCAGGCCCAACCCAGCATAGCACCGTCCCTAACCTCTCGCTCTTTCTCCCCTCGTGTCGGCAGCACAGCCGCCTGTGGCGCGGATGGACACACGTCCGGAATCCGCCGGCAAGCCGAGAGGATAAGAGGCCTCCCCGTTGTTCCCTGGATCGAACCGTAGCTTGTTATCCCCTCGCTCGTCCTCTCCCTCTCATTTTCACTCGTGCCCGAGTTGCCGCCGACGTGCCATCACCGTCCACGCGGCCACTGGCCTCCTCGGCGACCGAGAGGATGTCCAGGAGCTTCTTCGCCGATGACTCCTTCGCCTACGTGCCTTGAATCGTGCTGGACCGCAACGTACGCTCGGGATCGAGCCGGTTTCCTGCCACGGCCGTCGCATCTCATCGACGAGCGCGACATGTCCGGCCACCCCCGCGCCTCCTCCCCTTGTCTACGAGCTCGGTGAGCTCCTCTTCCGATTCCCCTCGCCCCCGGCTTCGATCTGTGCCCGTTACCGTCGTTGTTCGTCGTGGACCGAGCTCGGCAGGAACTTCGCTCCCGTGTATGTGCTGGTGCTGGCTGCGTTGCTGCTGCTTGCTCCTGCCACTGCTTTGCTTGCTACTGCCACTGTACTGCTGCTCTTGTGTTGCTCCTTGCGCTGCTGATTGCCGCGCTATGCTGCTGCTCTTGGCGCTGAGCTGCTGCTCAGCTGCTGCTTGCGGCAGCTACTGCTCGTGCCTGCTGCTGCCGCTAGGTGCTACTGCCGCTAGCTGCTTTGCTCAGCTGCTGCTCTGGCTCGCTGCTACTACGCTAGCTGCTGCTGGCTATGGCCAAGGCCATGGCTGTGCTGCGTGTGTTGCGTGTGTGGTGGCCGGCCCCTGGTTTAATTAGGCTAGGATTAATTAGGACTAGTTTAGTTAGGAACTAATTTAGTGTTAATTAGTCTAATGTATGTATGACATGTGGACCCCTTGTTTATTTAACACTCTTTTAGGTTGTGTTTGGTTCGGAAACGAAGTGGAATGGAATGGAATGGTTCCATTCCACCGGAATGGGTCGGTTCCGTTTTCATGTTTAGTTGGGGATAAAACGTGGAATGTAATGGTTACATTTCAGTGTTTGTTTGAAGATTTGGAATGGAATGTAATTGGAATTGCAATGCAATCTCAGCCAAGAGCATATAGATGAAGCATCAATCAAGCAATGACAAGCTAGAAAAAATCAATCGCTTCACTTGTCCCAGCTTTTGTCCTTGGCCGCCGGTGATGCTTGCCAACGCCGCCGCTTCCTCTGCTATTGACGATGCTTGCTGCCCCGGCCGCTCCCTGCTGCTGCTGCTGCCCATGTGTGGCCATCACTGGCAAGCTAGCTACTGCCCCTTCCGCCACTACGGAACGACAGAAGGAAGACGAGTTGGACGGCCACGCGATCTGCTGCTGCATGTCCGCCGCAACGAATGTGATGCCTCATTGCGCCCGGCTGGGATGCGGCCAGGGCGGCTGCGAGCGCGAGGCGAGCAACGCCAGCGTGAGGATGGGGTGGGAGTGGCCGGCGGCGTAGATCGGAGGAGGAGGCCCGGCGGCGCAGATTGAGGGAGGTAGAGAGACGAGGGAGATGTGCCACACGAGAGGAGAGGAGTGCGCGACCGGTTCCGCGTGATTCCTCCGATTTGGAGGTATCGCTGCGTTCCGGATCTGGGCTCAATATCCGTTCGGTGGGAACCAGTGGGTTCCATTCCAGTCGTCAACTAAACGCTAGAACGAGGCGCAAGAACGGGTCCGACCCATGTCATTCCAGTTGGTGACTGAAACCAAACACACTCTTAAAGTATGTGTCAATGACATGTGGGCTATACCTGCCCTTTTTGACTAGTCAAATTGACTTGGTCAATTCGGATTAAATCAAAATAAAATAAAATCAGAAATTTCAGGAAATCTATAAAACTTTGAAAATTAATAGAAAATAACCATAGCTCAGATGAAAAAGTTTTATATATGAAAAATGATCAGAAAAATATGACGAATACAAATATGTGATCAAAATGCTTGACCATCACACCTATCATATCAAACATGGAACCTTCCCCTCTGGATCACCTGATCGATAATCACCCGGAGCTGGAGAACCCTCCCGGATATTTTCCCGCTCTGGCCAAAATACGTAGCACTGCATTATAACACCCCTAGCATAGCATACTGTCGTGTCATGCATTATGTTGCATTTGTTTGCTTTATATTTATTGTTTCCTCCCCCTCTTTCTCTCCGATAGACCCCGAGACGACTGCCGACGACCCTGGATACGACTACGCACCTGACGACCAGACCCCTTCAGTAGAGCTTCCAGACAAGCAAACCCCCTTGATCATTCCGATATCGCCCATTCTTCTCTCTAATTCTTGCATTAGATTTTGCTACTGCTATTGCTCCTAGTAGCTCCTATTTGATGCATAGCCTGTTTTTGATAACCTGCTGTTGTTCCTTTACCTGTATTCTAAATGCTTAGTATAGGAATACTTGTGTCCCACTAGTGGCCCTACATCCTTGTCCGTGTTGCCATGCTTTGTTGTCCGGGTTAACTAATCTAGTAGATTGATGTACCGAGACCTGAGAACCCCCTTGGGCCCATGCAGTTGTACGACTCTGCGGAGCCGCACCAAGCGTGAGACTACCTAGGGTGATTGCTCGTATATCACTCTCGATGATGACCCTGTAGAGCAGCACATGTAGTGTGACCATACCGAGGGTGATTCCTCATGGTTCCTCTTGATGATGACTCTATCGTGCAGTGTATCAAGTGTGGATCCACCGAGGGTGATACCTCGGATCTCACCTTGACGATATGGACCTGAGTTACGATACTTACCCCTTTACTAAGTCGGGTCGGCCCCGAGGGTGCCTGCGAGTGATTCATGCAAAGTCGGGCTGGCCTGGAGAGCACCCTCGAGAGATACTGTGGTGGCTGGCTGTTAGCCGTACCACCCAGGAGGTGGTGGTAGCTCCGGACTTGTCCCGACAGCCGTAGCAACATTTACACTGCAGTCGGAGCAACAAGGCAGGCGGAGACCATCTAGGAGAGAGGTGGGCCTGGTCCCTGGTCGTGGTCCGCGAGCTACTAATAACACATTAATGGATTGGTGATGTCTACTACGCAACTTTATTCTTGTAGACTCGTGTTGGGCCTCCAAGCGCAGAGTTTTGTAGAACAGTAGTAAATTTCCCTCAATTGGATGACCTAAGGTTTATCAATCCGTGGGAGGCGTACGATGAATATGGTCTCGCTCAAACAACCCTGCAACCAAATACAAGAAATCTCTTGTGTCCCCAACACACCCAATACAATGGCAAATTGTATAGGTGCACTAGTTCGGTGAAGAGATGGTGATACAAGTGTAGTATGGGTAGTAGAAATAGGTTTTTGTAATCTGAAATAATAAAAATTGCAAGGTAACAAGTGATAAAAGTGAGCACAAACGGTATTGCAATGCTTGAAAACAAGGCTTAGGGTTCATACTTTCACTAGTGCAATCTCTCAACAGAGCTAACATAATTGAATCATATCACAATCCCTCAACATGCGACAAAGAATCACTCCCAAAGTTCCTATTAGTGGAGAACATGAGATGAAATTGTTGTAGGGTATGAAACCACCTCAAAGTTATCCTTTCCGATCAATCTATTGAGCCATCCCTATAAGTGTCATGAACAGCCCTAGAGTTCATACTAAAATAACACCATATGATACGCATCAACCAACTATAATGTCACCTAGATACTCCAATGTAACCACAAGTATCCGTGAGTTGATTATTCTATATGCATTAAACAACTTCAGATTCATAATATTCAATCCACACAAAGAACTTCAATGAGCACCCCCAAAGTTTCTATCGGAGAAAAGAAGATGAAAACGTGTACCAACCCATATGCCTATACTCCCCAAGGTCACGGGAATCCGCGAGTTGATTACCAAAACATACATCAAGTGAGTCAATAGAATACCCCATTGTCACCACGGGTATCCCATGCAAGACATACATCAAGTGTCCTCAAACCCAAGATATTCAATCCGACAATAACGAAACTTCAAAGGGAAAGACTCAATTCATCAGAAGAAGATAGAAAGGGAAGAAACACCATATGAGCCACCAACCGGGACTAAAGGTAGTTGGAGCCACCAACCGGGAATAAAGCTGTGTGTACCCGGTTGGTTCCACCAACCGGGACTAAAGATAGGCCTTTAGTCCCAGTTGGTACCACCAACAGGGACTAAAGGCCTGACCGGGCTCAGCTGACGGGTGGGGAGAGTTTAGTCCCACCTCGCCAAGCGAGAGGCACTCGCATCGGTTTATAAACCCGGCTGTGGGGGAATTGCCAAGATCCTCTCAATGCAGACAACTCATCGTCTAACCTGGCCCCTCTCTGCCCCGTGAGGCCTACTAGCAGAAGGAATACATGTCCCACGGGCCTGCATCTTGGCCCATATGGTTGGGCTTCTAGTCGTATGCAAGCCGTGGAGTGTAAATTCTCCTCTTAGTAAGCGGGCTTTTTTTATTTTCTTTTTTTTGGCATATGTTACATGTAAATTTTTGGACCTTCTCCAAATCACCTCTAAAATTTTGTACATGGTCACTTACATGTAATATACATGTAAATCAAAGGAATTTTAAAAAAATGAATTTTTGGGCTTCTAGTCGTATGCAGGCCGTGGGGTGTAAATTCTCCTATTAGTAGGCAGGCTTTTTTTATTTTAATTTTTTTTCATATGTTACATGTAAATTTTTAGACCTTCTTCAAATCACCTCTAAAATTTTGTACATGATCACTTACATGTAATACACATGTAAATCAAAGGAATTAAAAAAAAAGAATTTTACACTGTCCCCTTAAGGTAAAGTCGGAGTTATGTACCTGAGTTTGACCGAGACACTATAAATTATATAAAATTCAAATAAATAAATATTTTTCATATTCTGTCTATGTAACCATAATATGTTATGTCTCGGATAAAGTCGGAGTAACCATAATATGTTATGTTTCAAATAAATGAAATTTTTTCATATTCTGTCTATGTAACCATAATATGTTATGTTTCAAATAAATGAATTTTTTTCATATTCTGTCTATGTAAAGGAATTTCATAAATCAAATAAAGTCGGGCTATTCTTTTGCCAAGTTATATATTGTTTCGGTTAGTCAACATGAGGATATTTTAAATAGGTGTTTTAAAATTATTTTAATGTTTTGATTTAATTCTTTTTGCTATTAAAGTTTTTTTTAAAATACTTTATAAAATTTTTAGTTGGATAAATTTATATAATTTTAAGTTAATATTATTTGATCATAACTAGGGTTTTATAAAAGCTTTTTAGTTAATTCTTTTTGATATTGAAGAATATTATAAAATACTTTTTGTTACCTATAATGTTTTTATTTTCTTTTCTTTTAAGTCATTAGTTTAGTATTTTGTTTTGTTTTCTATTTGTTTTTTATTGTTTTATTTATTGCTTTATTCATTGATTGTATTTTGCTTGCTAGAGTGAATGCTTATATGAATGCAATGTTTGATTATATAGATTTTCATCCGATAGTGACAAAAAGTTCTATCAAGTTATTTTTCATAGGTACCATTTGCATTGATTAACTCCTCTGTATAATTAAAATACTAAAAGGATATGAATAATTGAAATTTCATAACTTAATAAATAATTATTCTAAAATCATGTTTCAAATGCCAAAATGCCCTAGCTAGCTCTTACAAAGATTCCCTCCGGTTTGTCCGAAGTGGCACTTTCCAGCTATAAGTCCGAAAACTCACAGTAGAGAGAAAGTGATGGCGGTGAAGCCGGTCACATCCCAGGGTGGGATCTTTTGGGGTATAAAACTATTTATTCGCGTGTGTCCCTTGCTTATTGCGCCGTAACCATGGGTAATGTTCATCATTTAACATGATGCTTAGGTCAGTCTTCACTGTGAAGGGAGGAATTTCATGAAACTTTTCATTATCTTCTGACATGTCTGTCTTGTTCTCCACTCCCACAATGTTTCTTTTTCTTGAAAGAACTATGTGGCGCTTTGGCTCAATGTATGATGTATTCGCTTCCTTATATTTTCTTTTTCTTGGTTTGGTAGACATGTCCTTCACATATAAAACCTGCGCCACATCATTGGCTATGACGAATGGTTCGTCTGTGTACCCAAGATTGTTGAGATCCACTGTTGTCATTCTGTACTGCGGGTCTACCTGTACCCCGCCTTCTGTCAGATTAACCCATTTGCACCAAAATAAAGGGACCTTAAAATCACGTCCATAGTCAAGTTCCCATATCTCCTCTATGTAACCATAATATGTGTCCTTTGACCTATTAGTGTTTGCTGCATCAAAGTGGACACCACTATTTTGGTTGGTGCTCTTTTTATTTTGGGCGATCGTGTAAAATGCATTCCCATTTATCCCGTACCCTTGGAAAGTCAATACAGTCGAAGATGATGTCCTGGCCAACAAGTACAACTCATCTCCAACAGTGGTGTTACCCATGAGATGTGTTTGCAACCAACCGCCGAAAGTCCCCATGTGTTCATGTGTAATCTAGTCATCAGACTGCTCCGGGTGTTTGGAGCGTAAAATATTCTTGTGTTCATTGATATACGGGGCCACCAAGGTAGAATTTTGTAGAACTGTGTAGTGTGCTTGTGCCCAAGAATGCCCGTCCCTACATATTATTGCTTTTGGTCCTAGCGTGCCTTTTCCACCCTGTCTTCCCTCATGCCGTGATTTAGGAACACCAATCGGCTTAAGGTCAGGAATAAAGTCAACACAAAACTCAATGACCTCCTCTGTTTCGTGGCCCTTGGAGATGCTTCCTTCTGGCCTAGCACGGTTATGAACATATTTCTTTAAGACTCCCATGAATCTCTCAAAGGGGAACATATTGTATAGAAATGCAGGACCCATAATTGCAATCTCGTCGACTAGGTGAACTAGGACGTGCGTCATGATATTGAAGAAGGATGGTGGGAACACCAACTCAAAACTGACAAGACATTGGACCAAATCATTCTGTAACCTTATAGGATTTCTGGATCGATTACCTTCTGAGAAATTGCATTCAGGAATGCACATAGCTTCACAATGGCTAATCGAACATTTTCTAGTAGAAGCCCCCTCAATGCAACCGGAAGCAATTGCGTCATAATCATGTGGCAGTCATGAGACTTTAGGTTCTGGAATTTTTCCTCTGCTATATTTATTATTCCCTTTATATTCGATGAGAAGCCAGACGGGACCTTGATACTGAGCAGGCATTAAAAAAAATGTCCTTCTCTGCTTTGGTAAGAGCGTAACTGGCAGGACCTTAATACTGCTTTGGATGCATGTCGTCTTTTTCGTTCATACATTGCTGGTCCTCCCGTGCCTCTGGTGTATCTTTTGTCTTCCCATACACGCCCAAGAAGCCTAGCTGGTTCATGCAAAGATTCTTGTCACCTGCATCATGTCGATTGCAGAGCGGATCTCTAGCACTTTCCAACAGGGTAGGTCCCAAAATATAGATTTCTTCTTCCACATGGGTGTGTGTCCGTCAGCGTCATTCGGAACAGATTGTCTGCAAGGACCCTTTCCAAAGATTGCTTTTAAATCCTTGACCATATCAAATATATCATCACCAGTACGGGGGACAGGTTCTTCCGGTGATCTGCCTCATCTTTGAAAAGCTTGCCTTTCTTTCTTAAGGCATGCTTGGTCGGAAGAAATCGACGATGTCTCAGGTACACATTCTTCTTACATTTGTCCAAATATATACTTTCCATCTCATCTAAACAGTGCATGCATGCGTTGTATCCCTTGTTTGTCTGTCCTGACAGGTTACTAAGAGCAGGCCAATCATTGATGGTTACAAATAGTAACGCTCGTAGGTCAAATTCCTCCTGTTTGTGCTCATCCCACACACATACATCTTTTATATTTCACAACTATAAAAGTTCTTCAACTAATGGCCTTAGGTACACATCAATGTCATTGCCGGGTTGCTTAGGGCCTTGGATAAGCACTGGCATCAAAATGAACTTCCGCTTCATGCACAACCAAGGAGGAAGGTCATAAATACATAGAGTCACATGCCAGGTGCTATGATTGCTGCTCTGCTCCCCAAAAAGATTAATGCCATCTGCACTTATACCAAACCATAAGTTTCTTGCGTCACCTGCAAACTCCGGCCATTTTCTCTCGATTTTTCTTCACTGCGACCCATCAACGGGTACTCTCAACATCCCGTCTTTCTTACGGTCTTCTTTGTGCCATCGCAACAACTTGGCAAGCTCTTTGTTTCTGAACAGATGTTTCAACCGTGGTATTATAGGAGCATACCACATCACCTTGGCAGGAACCCTCTTCCTGGGGCTCACGCCCTCAACATCACCAGGGTCATCTCATCTGATCTTATACCGCAATGCACCGCATACCGGGCATGAATTCAAATTCTCGTACTCCTCACCGCGGTAGAGGATGTAGTCACTAGGGCATGCATGTATCTTTTGCATCTCTAATCCTAGAGGGCAGAGAACCTTCTTTACTTCGTACGTACTTTTAGGCAATTCGTTATCCTTTGGAAACTTCTTCTTCATTATTTTCAGTAGCTTCCCAAATCCCTTGTCGGATAAACCATTCTCTGCCTTCCATTGCAGCAATTCCAGTGTGGTACAAGCTTTGTGTTGCCATCTTCGCAAATTGGGTACAACCTTTTTTTGTGATCCTCTAATATGCGATCAAATTTCAACTTCTCCCTTTCACTTTTGTATTCTCTCTGTGCATCAGCAATGACCCGGCGAAGATCATTAGCGGGCACATCTGGTGCCTCTTGATCTTCAGCTTCCCCCGTTGCAGTATCACCGTATTCAAGGAACATTGGATAGTTCTCATCATCCTCTTCTTCTTCATTGTCTTCCATCATAACCCCTCTTTCTCCGTGCTTGGTCCAACAATTATAGTGGGGCATGAAACCTTTCTCAAGAAGGTGGAAGTGAAGGGTTTTCGAAGAAGAGTAATCCTTCGTATTCTCACAGACAACACATGGACAGTACATAAAACCATTCTGCTTGTTTGCCTCAGCCACATCGATAAAACTATGCAGGCCCGTAATGTATTCGGAAGTGCGTCGGTCACCGTACATCCATTGCCGGTTCATCTGTATTATGTAATTAAGTATATCAAAATCATTACAGAACATCATGAATAGAGAAATGACCAAATTAATACAAGTTCATCATCACATTAAAACCAAAGTACAGTAGTGATCAAATGTTATTACTGCAAAAATAAATACATAAAGTTCATACATAGTTCTCATAAAATAACATAAAACTATGTAAAACATTTAAATGCAACAACAAATGCGATCAAAATCGCAACTAAGGTAACAATTGATCCAACAGCATAATGATATCAAGCCTCTTTATCAATGGCATATTTTCTAATCTTTCTAATCTTCAAGCGCATTGCATCCATCTGGATCTTGTGTAGATCGACGACATCGGCAACATGCAACTCCAATTTTATCTTCTCTTCTTCAATTCTTTTCAATTTTTCTTTCAAATAATTGTTTTCTTTTTCAACTAAATTTAACCTCTCGACAAGAGGGTCGGTTGGAATTTCCGGTTTACATACCTCCTAGATAAAACCATCTATGTCAAGTTGGTCGGCATAATTTTCATAAACACTAAATGAAACAAATAGTTGTAAAATATAATATACCACATCCGAATCATAGACCGGACAAGAGCCGACGGGGGCGGATACCAAAACCATGGCACTATATAATAACAAACAATAATACAAGTAAGAGAATTATACAAGTAGCTATCTAAATCATACAAGTAAGAATTTGTTCTTTAAAAAAAAGATAAGAACAAGAGGCTCACCACGGTGGTGCCGGCGATGAGATCGGCGCGGGCGATCGATGGCGGTGAGGACGTGGACGGGGATGGGACGGCACCCTACACAAGTGCAAACTAAGAAGTTAATTTGAGCTCAAATTGTGCATCTAAATCAAATAAACTCCCACATACACTCCTCCACTAAAACCCACAAACTACTCTACTTCTAGAGCATATGAAATGAGCTAAACTAGTAGTGAGAGATGAAAGTATGAAGTTGCTAACCTTTTAGAACACTTGGATAGTTGGTGCACCGCTAAATCTAGACAAATCTTGGGGAAAATGGAGCTTGGAGGTCGAGCTTGGAGGAAGAACAGAGGAGAAAGCGTAAGTGTGGCTCGGGCATTTCATCGAACACCTCATGTGCATAGAAAGGTAGAATAGAGCAGCACACACACACCTCCCACCTTCTATGGCCAAAAAACAGAGGAGAGGGCGGGCAGGGGCGAGGATATATATATAGGCATCTTTTTAGTCCCAGTTGGTGTCTAGAACCGGGACTGAAGACTGACCTTTAGTCCCGGTTCCAGACACCAACCGGGACTAAAGGGGTTGCACCAGGAGCAAGGCCCTTTATGTTGGAAATATGCCCTAGAGGCAATAATAAATTGGTTATTATCATATTTCCCTGTTCATGATAATCGTTTATTATCCATGCTATAATTGTATTGACCGGAAACTCAAATACATGTGTGGATACATAGATAACAACATGTCCCTAGTAAGCCTCTACCGGACTAGCTCGTTGATCAAAGATGGCTATGGTTTCCTAGCCATGGACATGAGTTGTCATTTGATAACGGGATCACATTATTAGGAGAATGATGTGATGGACAAGACCCAAACTATGAACGTAGCATATGATCGTATCAAGTTTATTGCTATCGTTTTTCTGCATGTCAAGTATATGTTCCTATGACCATGAGATCATGCAACTCACTGACACCGGAGGAGTGCCTTGTGTGTACCAAATGTCGCAATGTAACTGGGTGACTATAAAGGTGCTCTACAGGTATCTCCGAGGGTGTCTGTTGAGTTGGCATGGATCAAGACTGGATTTGTCACTCCATATGACGGAGAGGTATCTCAGGGCCCACTCGGTAATACAACATCACAATAAGCTTGCAAGCAATGTGACCAATTAGTTAGTCACGAGATCTTGTATTACAGAACGAGTAAAGAGACTTACCGGTAACGAGATTGAACTAGGTATGGTGATACCGACGATCGAATCTCGGGCAAGTAACATACCGATAGACAAAGGGAACTGCATACGGGATTAGCTGAATCCTTGACATCGAGGTTCGACCGATATGATCTTCGTAAAATATGTGGGAACCAATATGGGCATCCAGGTCCCGCTATTGGTTATTGACCATAGAGGTGTCTCGGTCATGTCTACATAGTTCTCGAACCCGCAGGGTCTACACACTTAACGTTTGGTGACGATATACGTATAGTTGAGTCATTATGGTGGTTACCGAAGGTTGTTCGAAGTCCTGGATGAGATCTCGGACATGACGAGGAACTTTGGAATGGTCCGGAGGTGAAGATCGATATATTGGATGAAGGGTATTGGAGTCCGAAATTGTTCCGGGGGTACCGGGTGATGACCAGCATGACCGAAAGGGGTTTCGGGAGGCCCCGACATGTGTTGGGGGGCCTCATGGGCCTAGGGGAGGGGGGGCTGTAGGGTAACGCAGCAGAAAACAAAAATTTTCCGACCTACGCACCAGCCCAGGACCACTATGGAGACTGTATACAAGGTTTGATCATTTTCGTTACCGACTCGTAGCGCAGCGGAACTAGAGTCGATGACGATCGGCGGTGCAGATCCCCGCAGCTAGGATTTACAACCTCCCAACCGCGAGGATATATACCCTCACCTTCTCTTTGGACAGCCCTCCGGGAGGCGGTCGAACAGTCCCCCGGACGGTGTCGCGGACAGCCCTTCGGGAGGACCTTCGAAACTCGAACGGTCACTTGGACAGCCCTTCGGGAGGACTCACAGAACTAGGACCGTCACTTGGACAGCCCTTCGGGAGGCACTCACGAACAGCCCCTCGGGCACTAAGATCGAAACTACGACCTCTCTACAGAGTTGCACACATACGGTGTCATCTATCCGGCAGGGCTTCGCCGTCCAGAACTAGTTCCCACCGGAACCCAGACAGCCTTTCGGCTCTACGAAACTCTTTTCGTGGGAGGCAGAGAGAAGCCAGATCATTGCAATGGCACTTGTATGTGAGAAGGGATGAAGGATTGAGCAGCCCCCTCTCCTCCTTATATAGGAAAACCAAGGGGTAGGATGGGCATTCAAGAAATACCAAAATACCCATGAAGGAAACTCTTTCCAAGGGCATAAGAGAGAAACCAAAGGACATGTGGAGCTCCAAGGAGGAGCTCCACATGTGGCCGGCCACCCCCTAGGGGTCCCCCCCCCAAGGGGGCTCTCATCCATCCACATCACCTTCTAGAAGCCTTTAGCAAAAAGCCCTAAAAGGTGGCTTTCCAAAAAATTCCAAAAAGCACTTTCACTATTCACGATGATATTTTTCAGCGTCCGTTCGAACTGAAAATATTTATGTGGGCTTAGAACATTTTCAGTACCCACTAAAATAATTTTCAACGCGTTTTGGAACAATTCCAGTTTAGTGATTTCATCTGCGAAAACCATCTGAAGCGGTTCCGGCAGCCCCGGAACATTTCCGGTTTTTTCTTACAGAAAATTCCCAGAAGTTTCCAGAATGATTCTGGCATCCTCCAAGAATTATCAGGCATGTGCCGAAACCATTTTGACTTAATGGTATCCCCTGAAACAACTTTTCAGTTTCACCGGAACTCATCCGGTGACCTCTCTCTGCGGAACTTTTCCACTGTCCGAAACTTTTCGGTGTCCGAAACTTTTTCGATGATTTTCTCTCAGACTCCCTGTCTAGTATTCAGCAGATAGATGACCCTTAAGCGTGTGACCCTATAGGTTCGGTGAAGTATAGACATGACACGGAACCCCTTCCGATCAATGATCAACATTGGAGCCGTGGACACCCATATTGACCCCTATACCCACACGAATGAATATTCGAGTGAACCTCCAGTTGCCGTGTGCTATTCCTGTTGCTTCGCGATATGTTACAAATACCCGAGGCGAGACATGTTGGCATTCCCGTGGATCAACAACTTGTCCACTATGCTAGTTACCTCGTTACCGGTATTGTTCTCTTTTCTCGTTACCGTGTTCCGGCATCCCCGTGATCAAATCACAAAGTGTCTGGCCAGACGATGATGGATACCTTAACACCGAGAGGGCCCAGATATATCTCTCCATCGTCGGAGGAGCAAATCCCAATCTTGAGCTATCAAGTTACTTAACATACTTTCCCATGAACCCGTAAGCCGCCGTAATAGCCATCCAGTTACGGATGACGTTTAACAAACCCCAAAGTTCATGAATCAAGCATGAAGAAACTCGATACTCTCATGGTCTGAGGAATCATGCAAACGTTAACCATCTCTGTGTTATCAACCATTAACTTGTGACGAATGAATCTCATAGCATAACATCAATCGGGTCGATTCAACACAAATGTTCTTCTAACATTGTGCCCTCAAAGCTGCTGGCATAGACATGCCCATGATTGGGAAAACATAATCATCATGCAACACTTGAGCTAGTCTTAGAGGCATGACTAGGAATACTTTTTACCGTTTATTATTCCACACGTGCACATGGGTTTTCCCCAGAGCCTTTATGGATATACGGGCTCGGGAACCACAGCAGTTATATCATGGAACATAAACATAATTATGAGCAAGGAGATAAATAATAACATTTATTATTGCCTCTAGGGCATATCTCCTACAGACTCCCACTTGCACTAGAGTCAATAATCTAGTTAATGTTAATGCACTTTACACCTATGGCACATTGGTGTAAAATATGCTTCGCATGTGGTATAGCCTGATGTCCAATGGATCTGACGACTTCAGATCCGTGTGTATCTTTGCATATCCTCGCGTTTTCATGCTTTCACAAAATTCATATTTTGTGTACACCTTGCTTTGTATATGTGTGAATCATTGGTCGAAACCTGATTCCTCAGACTGAGCTATGGAGCAACTATCTGCAATAGTGTCCCATTGACCAAACCTTCTTGGAACCATACTAACTTCATGAATGAACTATATGATTCAACAACTTCTTTGTCGCTTCTAAAGCGTCAACATACTTAGCCTTTGTTATAGAATTCGCCTCAGTATCTTGTTTGGAACAATTTCCAACTACCGTGCCACCATATTGTGTATTGCACAAAACCCTTAACTTTAATCGAAAATCGCTTGGAGCATGGATAAAGACTGTATCGATGTAACCTTTTACAACGAACTCTTCATGATCTCCGCTTGAGAGAAAACATGTCATCAGTGCTACTATAGTACTCAATGACCTTTTTTCACTGTTGTCCCATGATCAGTACTTTTGATCACTTTGGTATCTATACTCGCAACAACTTTGGAGTATTGGACATATCTGGTTGTTTTTACATACCATGGAATACATGATTAATCCAAACATGAAGGTGTGTGGAATCTCCATCATGTATTTTGCTCATCAGTGTTTTTGGGACACCGAGTCTTGCAAAAACTCTTTCCATGTGACTTCGGCAAGAATCACTCCTTGACGTTTTTAATGCTAAAAGGTTTTAGCATCTTGTCAATATGTATCTTTGCTCAGCCCCATTAGGTAAATCTATCTCCATAGATCATCATGCCTAATATAAAGGCTATTTTGCCCAAGCACTTCATCGAAAAACTATTTTCAAATGAAGTCCTAATTCGTGTCAAGAAATTTATTTCCAATTAACAATGTGTCAAGCACACAACATTTTTAGAATTTTATTATGCTCCCACTTACTTTCTTGAATCATAAGCATCTTCGTTACCCATTGATGAAGTCAAACCCCTTTGACCATTTCATCAAAACACGAAGATTCCAACTCCATTTTGCTCTCTTCTGTCCATTGCTGGAACTCTGAAGTTTGCATACTTACTAGCATCCTCTGGAATGACAAAATACCTTGGACTGTAACACATGCAAGTCCTTGGTTTTATTTCCATCAGATGGAAATCCTTTTGTCATCCTTTGTTTCATATCTCATGATTGAAATATGTATTAATTGCTAGTTCAACCCGAACCGACTTTAAGCATCGCTACGATGAAACAACCTCATCGTAGTCAACTCCTTGAACTCGTTATTGCAACAAGTCGAGCTTTATGGATAAAACATTTTTACCCGTATCAGTTTTTAGTTCCATAAAATTCGTTAGACTCTAAGTCTTTCGAAAGGTGTATCAAGGTTTTAATCTTGAAACATTTATATGGAGACTATCTCGGATTGTATTGGCATTTAGCCAATTCTGGAGTCAGGGCCCATCAACGCTTCCTTGTGTATCGTAGGTATACTGCTGTCTAACAACAATATCTCGTTTGCGCACCTGAGAGGTTTGCACGAGCCTTGCCTACGTGGTTCAGCTGCAAGTTCGACCGAAGTCCATACATTTTATTGTAGAGACTTCCGTATCAGTCATAGTAGGAAACTCTGGAATTACTTCCAAGGTCTCTTTCCTTTGACCTGATGATGGAGATACTGGTTATCTCGTCGAGTTGAATTATTCTCCCACTCACCTTTTTGAAAGAACCATTTTCTTCAAAAAGCATACCGTTCTTTGTGGCAAACCTATTTGCCTCGGTATAGTGAGGGAGGAATACCCAATGACTTGGGATAACCTACAAAGTAGCACTTGTCTGATTTGGAATAGGTTTGTAACCTTTTACACAAGCCCCATATTCCAAATGTTTAAGAAAAGATATAACATGGTTGGGCGTACCATACCATGGTGTCATTTCAACAGACCCGATGGAGCTCTTTTCAGTGTAAAAGCCGCAGTCTCTAAAGCATCACTCTTTAAAAGGGATAATGGCAAATTTATTTATGTCATCTTTGATCTTACCATGTCATAAATGGTTCGATTACATTTTCACGGACTTTCCACTTGCAGTGGTGTTCCGGGAGGTGCAAGTTATGAAACTACTTTCACAACTCATCAGACATTCGCTAAACTTGTAACTCAAATATTCCTTTCTGCAATCGAATTGTAGAAACATAATTTTCTTGTTACAATAACTTCTACTTCCTTTTTGAGAACCTTTCGAATGAATTCAAAAGATCCAGACTTACGTCTCATCAAGTAAATATCCACATATCTACTTGAGTCATTTCTGAAGATAGATAAATCCACTACTAACAACATTTATCGGACTACACACATCAAATGTATGATCACCAATAAGTTTGTTGTCCGTTCCTTATGGTCTGTGAACGGTATTTCAGTCACTTCACTTTTCTGAGGAAAGTTGCAAGTGTCAGATGATTCAAAATCAAATGACTTCAAAAATCCATCATAATGGATTTTATCCATGCGGGTTTCTCCAATGTGACAAAATGCAGTGCCACACTTGTGTGGTATTCTTTTAGTCTTTATGATATTTAGCGTCAGTGTTATGGATGTATCATATTACCATCAATATTCATAACATACGTCCCATCGAGGATGGAAGCATGGCCCTTCATGTTATTCATAATACTGAACAACAATTGTTCCTTTTATGAACAACCTTTTTGCAACAACATTGTGCAAGGGGCTAGAGTGTAAAACTCTAAAATGAATTATGAATGTAAATCCAGAGGTAATATATTATTATCAATATTCATAACATACATCTCATTCATAATGAAAGTATGGCCCTTATGTTATTCATAACACCGAACATAAAAAGTTCTATTATGAACAACCTTCTTGCAAGATACCTTATGCAAAGGGGTAGAGTGTGAAACTCTAAAATGAATTATGAAAGTAAATACATAGGTAATACACCGATGGAAGGTATAGTAACATTTACTATGTCCCATGTGTGTATCTCAACCTCATTCCTAGCTAGTCTTTCAGGCCATAGTAGTTCTTACATCGAGTTGCAACAGAATGCAATCGAGCGGGTATCTTTGTGATTGTCTCACAATACCCAAGAATTAGTGATTAACATGTTTAACCATAATTCCCAAGAACTATATCTTTGACCAGCCTTCTATACATCAAAAACTTTGTATGACATTCATACATGAGCTGGATATTCTAGTCTTCTTCTTTATTGCCTTTATACTTCTAACAGTTTTAACTTTTAGTATTTCTCCTACTCTCAGAAGAAGCACCCAACTTAAGAGTGGCGTTAGCCTCGGACTTCCTAGGCGTGAAAGTTTCACTAACACCCTTCGGACACTTCCTTTCTCTTAAGTTGTTGTTTTATTCACCTTTTATCATATGATAGGCGTTCTTCTGGATCCCTCTCTTATCAGTCTAATGCATAGTAAACTTCTTTTACTAATAGTTTGCAAACAAACATTGCTTTGGATATCTCATATCTTTTAGCCTTTGTCTGTCTCTGAAAATGATTTTCAGATTCCATGAATATCACATAACTATCCAAACTTTCGAAGTTCGGGTCTCATGGAAACAAACATATTGCACTTGACTGAAACGGAATTCTAGCTTTTGGATCGAAGGACGAGAGTCACATGATCCATAGCATAAGTGAGAGAATACCAAAGTATGCGATAGGACAAAATCCTTCTTGGCACTCTTGAGGATAATCCTCACATTATGTTACCAACCGTAAAGTTTTAACCAGATATTTAACAGCTATTCAATTTTAATAGGGAAGGTGGAAACGCGAGCCATTATTCTACAACTATTATGCAAATCACACTTAGACAGTGTTCAAAATTAATTGCACTCAGAATTAAACAAGATAATTCTACAGTGCGCTCCCACTCAAATCAATATCTCTCATAATTGATTGTGAGTGATTCAAGACCCGTGTTTTGATTATTCGTCATTGATGTTAGTCACCACTGATGGCGAAAATCTCAACCGGTAGGCCAACCTGCCAATCACATCTCTATGCGACTCTTGTTCATCTTTCGATGGGCGTGTTCCGAGCTCATGACTGTCATGCCTGAACGTCAAAGATAACCAAGTGATCTCGCTGCGAGGTCTGAACTCACCCGCCTCACACATCCCTAATCGTTTGTACCCATGTTAGTCATGGCGCACCCCGAAAAGTTAGGTGCCGTGACGGTGCTACACTTGGGAGAACACTATCAACTATGATATTTTTGTGAGAGATCACCCTAATAAAAAGCGACTACCGCGCAATCAAGAAGGGTGCATCATAAGGGATAAACATCTCAGGCAATTCATAATAGCATGATATGGTATAGCCCTTTCTGACGGAGAATTCTTGTATTTCTTCGTCTTCGGCATTCGCGTCGGTGTTCACCTTCGCGAAGATTGCCACCACCTTGTCGATGCACCAGATAATATTGCTATCTCTATAGCTAATAAAATAAGTGCATTACATAAGGTTGACACGCAGGTCATTAAAGTGCAATCATATGGCTCCAGCCATCATGCCGAATCATGACACGCAGGTCATGTTAATTAATTTACATCATATAGTCATCTCATACATAATCAAATTATTATGAGCACTGCTATACCACATCACATGCACATGCAAACCCTCGTGCAAAACCAACTTAGACGTCTCTAATCGGTTCAAGCAAAAACTTGTTTTACGTGGCTTCTAAGGTTTCGAAACAAACCGAAGCTACCAACGTCCATCATCAAGTATGATAATTCAAGTCGCTAGATTAACTTTCCAGGGTGTATGAAAACCGAGATAATAAAATCTCGAGCCCCATACTAAACTTCGTCATACGCATGACCCCCGTGCAGATCAAATCTGCATTGCCCTTTCGTCTGCGAAATTTCATCTTTCCTTTTAACTACAGTGGAATTCAATGAACTGTTAGCACTTCGTTGATCAATCAGGATCGCGGATTGCCAGAACATTGAAACTCCACCATACTGTTATCAAGATCAGAAATATGCAAATTCCAGGGAAGCAACAAGAACATCGGGTAACAGATTTCATGTGCTACCCGCACAAATAATTTTCAGTAATAGAACTCATCTACTACCTAATTATATTGTGCAACACCCATACATCACTATGTATTCTAGATCGCAACCTGCATCTACGCATAGCACGGCTCATGATGTCACTGTAGGGTAACGCAGCAGAAAACAAAAATTTTCCGACCTACGCACCAGCCCAGGACCACTATGGAGACTGTATACAAGGTTTGATCATTTTCGTTACCGACTCGTAGCGCAGCGGAAGTAGAGTCGATGACGATCGGCGGTGCAGATCCCCGCAGCTAGGATTTACAACCTCCCAACCGCGAGGATGTATACCCTCGTCTTCTCTTTGGACAGCCCTCCGGGAGGCGGTCGAACAGTCCCCCGGACGGTGTCGCGGACAGCCCTTCGGGAGGACCTTCGAAACTCGAACGGTCACTTGGACAGCCCTTCGGGAGGACTCACAGAACTAGGACCGTCACTTGGACAGCCCTTCGGGAGGCACTCACGAACAGCCCCTCGGGCACTAAGATCGAAACTACGACCTCTCTACAGAGTTGCACACATACGGTGTCATCTATCCGGCAGGGCTTCGCCGTCCAGAACTAGTTCCCACCGGAACCCAGACAACCTTTCGGCTCTACGAAACTCTTTTCGTGGGAGGGAGAGAGAAGCCAGATCATTGCAATGGCACTTGTATGTGAGAAGGGATGAAGGATTGAGCAGCCCCCTCTCCTCCTTATATAGGAAAACCAAGGGGTAGGATGGGCATTCAAGAAATACCAAAATACCCATGAAGGAAACTCTTTCCAAGGGCATAAGAGAGAAACCAAAGGACATGTGGAGCTCCAAGGAGGAGCTCCACATGTGGCCGGCCACCCCCTAGGGGTCCCCCCCAAGGGGGCTCTCATCCATCCACATCACCTTCTAGAAGCCTTTAGCAAAAAGCCCTAAAAGGTGGCTTTCCAAAAAATTCCAAAAAGCACTTTCACTATTCACGACGACATTTTTCAGCGTCCGTTCGAACTGAAAATATTTATGTGGGCTTAGAACATTTCTAGTACCCACTAAAATAATTTTCAACGCGTTTTGGAACAATTCCAGTTTAGTGATTTCATCTGCGAAAAGCATCTGAAGCGGTTCCGGCAGCCCCGGAACATTTCCGGTTTTTTCTTCCAGAAAATTCCCAGAAGTTTCCAGAATGATTCTGGCATCCTCCAAGAATTATCAGGCATGTGCCGAAACCATTTTGAATTAATGGTATCCCCTGAAACAACTTTTCAGTTTCACCGGAACTCATCCGGTGACCTCTCTCTGCGGAACTTTTCCGCTGTCCGAAACTTTTCGGTGTCCGAAACTTTTTCGGTGATTTTCTCTCAGACTCCCTGTCTAGTATTCAGCAGATAGATGACCCTTAAGCGTGTGACCCTATAGGTTCGGTGAAGTATAGACATGACACGGAACCCCTTCCGATCAATGATCAACATCGGAGCCGTGGACACCCATATTGACCCCTATACCCACACGAATGAATATTCGAGTGAACCTCCAGTTGCCGTGTGCTATTCCTGTTGCTTCGCGATATGTTACAAATACCCGAGGCAAGACATGTTGGCATTCCCGTGGATCAACAACTTGTCCACTATGCTAGTTACCTCGTTACCGGTATTGTTCTCTTTTCTCGTTACCGTGTTCCGGCATCCCCGTGATCAAATCACAAAGTGTCTGGCCAGACGATGATGGATACCTTAACACCGAGAGGGCCCAGAGATATCTCTCCATCGTCGGAGGAGCAAATCCCAATCTTGAGCTATCAAGTTACTTAACATACTTTCCCATGAACCCGTAAGCCGCCGTAATAGCCATCCAGTTACGGATGACGTTTAACAAACCCCAAAGTTCATGAATCAAGCATGAAGAAACTCGATACTCTCATGGTCTGAGGAATCATGCAAACGTTAACCATCTCTGTGTTATCAACCATTAACTTGTGACGAATGAATCTCATAGCATAACATCAATCGAGTCGATTCAACACAAATGTTCTTCTAACATTGTGCCCTCAAAGCTGCTGGCATAGACATGCCCATGATTGGGAAAACATAATCATCATGCAACACTTGAGCTAGTCTTAGAGGCATGACTAGGAATACTTTTTACCGTTTATTATTCCACACGTGCACATGGGTTTTCCCCAGAGCCTTTATGGATATACGGGCTCGGGAACCACAGCAGTTATAGCATGGAACATAAACATAATTATGAGCAAGGAGATAAATAATAACATTTATTATTGCCTCTAGGGCATATCTCCTACGAGGGCACCAGCCCACTAAAGGGATGAACGCCCCTCTCACCCCATCTCACGTTACCAGGAGAGGTGGGGCGCCCCCTCTAGGGTTCCCTCCACCTGGCTTGGGTGGCAAGTCACCCTAGGGTTTTCCCTAGGGGAGATCCCATCTGCCCTGGCCGCCGCCCCCCTAGGGGAAACCCTAGGGGTGCCACCCCCTCCTCCCTTCCCCTATATATATAGAGGTAGAGAGAGGGCAGCCGCACCCATACATATCTATTCGCGCCACGGTGCTGCTCCTCCTCTCCCTCATAGCCATCTTCTTCTCCATTGTGCTTAGCGAAGCTCTGCTGAGATTTCTCCACCACCACCGCCACCACGCCATCGTGCTGCCAGAGGACTCGAGCTACTACTTCACCATCGCTCGCTGGATCGAGGAGGTGAAGGCGTCATCAAGCCGTACGTGTGTTGAACACGGAGGTGCCGTCCGTTCGGCACTTGGATCGGGAGTTCGCGGGACGGATCGTGATTGGATCGCGAAGACGTTCGACTACATCAACCGCATTTCTTAACGCTTCCGCTTAGCGATCTACAAGGGTATGTAGATCTAATCTCTCCTCTCGTAGATGGTCATCTCCTAGATTGGAACTTGGTGAGCGTAGGAAATATTTTGTTTCCCATGTAACGTTCCCCAACACTTTAGTCTGGAACCGGGACTAAAGGTCCCAGTCGAACTGGGACTAAAGGTCCCAGTCGAACTGGGACTGATGCCTGCCGAGGCCCGGCCAGCGTCCTAGTCCCTCGATCCGGGACTGATGCTCACATTAGTCCCGGTTCGTAACACGACCGGGACTATTGCTCTGATCTGGCCAGAACCAAAGTCCTGTTTTCTACTAGTGTAAGAGCTATAAGGGTATGAAAGCTCAAAAATGGAAACTAAGTGGGTGTGCATTTAATTTGCTTGCTCATGAAGACCTCGGACATTTGAGGAAGCCCATCATCGGAATATACAAGCCAACTTCTATAATGAAAAAATTTCACTAGTATATGAAAATGAAAGCATAGGTGACTCTCTATATGAAAAACATGGTGCTACTTTGAAGCACAAGTGTGGAAAAAGGATAGTAACATTGTCCCTTCTCTCTTTTTCTCTCTTTTTTTTCTTTTTTTTTGTTGGGCTCTTTTTGGCCTCTTTTTTTCTTTATTTTTTTATTTCCTCAGTGGGACAATGCTCTAATAATGATGATCATCACACTTTTATTTACTTACAACTCAAGATTACAACTCGATATTAGAATAAAATATGACTCTATATGAATGCCTCTGGCAGTGTACCTGGCTCGTTCGGTGCGGCGAAATCGGACGCCAGCTGGAGGCGCGCGATGAAGGAAGAAATGGCGGCCATTTAGGAGAACTCAACCTGGCGCCTCGCCACCTTACCACCAGGCCAACGTGCGATCGGCCTGAAGTCGGTGTACAAGGTGAAGAAGGACGTGCTCGGTGCGGTCCTTAAGCACAAGGCTCGCCTCGTGGCGAAGGGCTATGTGCAGCAGCATGGAATCGACTATGACGAAGTCTTCACTCTCGTGGCCCGGCTCGAGTCTGTCCGGCTAGTGCTAGCCCTGGCTGCAAGTGCGGGGTGGGATGTCCATCACATGGACGTCAAGTCAGCCATCCTCAACGGCGAGTTGGAGGAAGAGGTGTATGTGCAGCAGCCGCCCGACTTCGCTGTTCCCGGGAGGGAGCACCTGGTGCTCCGACTCGGCAAGGCACTCTACGGCCTCAAGTAGGCACCAAGGGCATGGAACACCAAGCTCGGCGCTTGCCTCGTCAAGCTCGGCTTCTCGCAATGCCTGTCTGAGCACGTCATGTACGCGGGAGGTGCGTCGTCTATCCCGGGACTCATTGTCGGGGGTCTACGTCGATGACCTGGTGATCACGGGCCCCAGGTCCAGCGACATCGACAAGTTCAAGCTGGAGATGAAGGGCCTGTTCCAGATGTTCGACCTCGGGATGCTGAGCTACTACCTTGGCTTCGAGGTGAGACAAGGGCCAGACGGGATCGAGATCTCGCAGATGACCTATGTCTTGAAGCTGCTGGAGAAGGTTGGGATGGCGGGGTCCAACCCCTGCCATGTCCCAATGAAGCCGCGGTTCAAGCTGTCCAAGTGCAGCATGGCACCCACGATGGATGCGACCGCATACAGGAGCATCGTCGGGAGCCTCAAGTACTTGGTGCACACCCGACCAGATCTCACCTTCGTAGTGGGATTTGTGTCGCGCTTCATGAAGGAGCCAACAGAGGAACATCTCGAGGCCGTGAAGCGCATCCTACGCTAGTTGCTGGCTCTACTTGACTCGGATGTAGGTATGGAATAAGTTCAGGTGCACCACACCTTGTCGGGTATAGTGATGCCGATTTGGGTGGGGACGTTGACTCGCGCAAGAGTACGTCTGGCATGCTGTTCTTCCTGGGAAGCAGCCCAGTGACCTGGCAGTCCCAGAAGCAGAAGGTCGTGGGCATCTCGAGTTGAGAGTCAGAGTACGTGGCTGCTGCCACGGCTGCTTGCCAGGGGATCTGACTGGTTCGGTTGCTGGTAGAGATCAGCAGCGGTGAAGCTGAGCAGGTGGTGCTCAAGGTTGACAACAAGTCAGATATCGCGCTCGCCAAGAATCCCGTCTTCCACGAGCGTTCGAAGCACATCGAGTTGAAGTACCACTTTATTCGAGACTGCATGGAGACGAAGAAGATAGAGCTGGAGTTCGTGCCAACCGAACATCAGCTCGCAGACATGCTGACCAAGCACCTTGGTCGAGTCCGCCTCGCGGAGCTGCGCTCAAGGACCTGCATGGTGGAGGTGTCAGCCGGGACTCAAGCTTAGGGAGTGATTGTTAGAAATAAGCTTATTTTACCGGGCTCCCGGGAAGGTTGTTCCCAGGAAGGTTGTGTTCCCGGGAATGTGTGTGTACTCCCGAGGAGGTTTGTTCGCCGCCGTCATCACCAATGCCTAATACAGCCATACCGAGCGGCCGGGTCAGTGCCCCATCAGGAGCTTTGAACATCCTTAGCTGGAACTGCCGAGGGGGAGGGAGCCCAACGACAGTTCGTGACCTGCAGTATTTGGCGCAGACTCACTCTCCCAAGATCGTTTTTCTTTGTGAAACTAGACAATCTAAAGTGAAGATGAAAAGGTATCGAGCTCGGTTAGGCCTTAGTGGTTTCGATGCAGTCGATAGTGTTGGCCACAGTGGTGGTTTAGCTATCTTTTGGCATGAGTCATTGCATCTCGAAATTAAATCCATGAGTGAGAGACATATCGATGCATATGTGAGAGAGTCTGCTGAAGCAACACCTTGGAGGCTGACTTGTGTGTACGGCGAACCTCGGACAGAGGACCGTCACCTTATGTGGAAGCTCATGCGCGATTGACACCTGCAAGAGAACATACCTTGGGCGGTGATAGGGGACTTTAACGAGGCCATGTCCCATGTGGGGCTTCGAGCACTTCTCGGCCACCCCGCGATCGGCAGGTCAGATGCTTGATTTTCGAGATATTCTGGATTTATGTAGCCTTGTGGATCTTGGATTTTCAGGACTCCCGTATACATATGACAACCGTCGGCGGGGCCGTGCGAACATCAAGGTACGGCTGGAATGTGCCGTCGCGAACTACGAATGGCGGGATATGTTTTGTGATGCTGCAGTACAACATCTGGTCGCCCCTAGCTCTGACCATGCACCGATCCTTCTCAAGTGCATGCAGGAGCCAAACCGGATTGAAGCTGGGAAGAAATGTAGACATTATGAGGTGATGTGGGAGAGGGACGCTGCATTACCTGAGGTGATTAAGGTGGCATGGGAGTCAGCTGGGATCATGGAGAACTTGGGTGATGTTGCTACCCCTCTTGGCAGCATGATTGACTCCCTGTATGGTTGGAGTAGGAAAAGGTTTGGAAACGTGGTAAGAGAAATTAACAAATCTCGTACACGGTTAGAGGAACTAATGGCTATGAACGCTGACCAGCGGACTATTAGAAAGGCTACTGATCATTTGAATGAGCTCTTGTATAGGGAGGAGATACTCTGGATGCAACGGTCGAGGATCGCTTGGCTGCGAGAGGGTGATCGCAACACGGATTTTTTTCAACGCAGAGCTAGATGGCGTGCCAGAAAGAATCGAATAAAATTGTTAATTGATGAATCAGGGGTTGCTCGGCAGGATCATGAGGTTATGGCCAAAATGGCTACTGATTATTTCTCTATCTTTTTACTGCAGACCACACGCTACAGGCTGGGCCAGTAATTGATCTCAGTCATAACCGGGTCAGTGAGGACATAAACACCGGGTTGTGTGCTGAATTTTCGGACAAGGAAATTTCTGATGCTTTATTCCAAATTGGGCCCTTGAAAGCACCGGGGCGGATGGTTTCCCTGCCCGAGTGTTCCAAAGAAACTGTTCTGTCATGAAAGAGCAGGTAATTAAGGCGGTGAAGGAATTCTTTCGGATAGGTATCATGTCAGATGGGGTTAACAACACCTCTATTGTTTTAATTCCCAAGGTGGACAATCCAACGAAGCTTGCAGAATTCCAACCTATCAGTCTGTGTAATGTTATATATAAGGTGGTTGCTAAGTGCCTTGTAAACCGTCTCCGCCCCATATTGGATGAAATTGTCTCACCTGCACAAAGTGCTTTTGTTCCTGGACGGCTCATTACAGATAATGCATTGCTGGCCTTCGAATGCATACATTATATCCAACAGGAAAAGGACCCAAGGAAGAGTTTAT
Organism: Thinopyrum elongatum; assembly: GCA_011799875.1. Taxonomy (NCBI): domain Eukaryota; kingdom Viridiplantae; phylum Streptophyta; class Magnoliopsida; order Poales; family Poaceae; genus Thinopyrum; species Thinopyrum elongatum. The sequence goes on along the minus strand of CM022301.1, from coordinate 14,036,598 downwards.
GTGCATATAAATTGGATCTCTCCAAAGCCTATGATCGGGTTGACTGGATCTTCTTGAGGCAAATGATGCAAAAGATGGGTTTTGCTCAGCGATGGGTTGACTGGGTTATGACATGTGTCACATCGGTAAGATATTCAGTAAAGTTTAATGGAACCCTCTTGGATTCGTTTGCACCGTCGCGTGGTCTTCGGCAAGGTGATCCACTTTCTCCGTTCTTGTTCCTTTTTGTTGCTGATGGCCTCTCTGCTTTGTTGAAGGCACTACCGGAATAACTGTCTATGCCGATGGCTTTTACTATGCCGACAGCCTTTTGTCGGCATAGCCGGAGATATGCCTAAGGCTGGCAGAAAGCTGTCGGCATAGAAAAGCTGTCGGCATAGCTGGAGATATGCCTACGGTAGCCGTAGGCATAGAAAAGCCATCGGCATATCTCTATATATATGCCGACGGCAGCCGTAGGCATAGGACGGCCGTCGGCATAGACAAGGCCGTGGCGACCCCGGGGTTGACGGCGGGCTGACGCCATCAAAGCTATGCCGACGGCCCTGACGGCGGCCGTCGGCATATATTATCTTTATTTTTTATTTTAATTTGTTTTCTTTTTTAGTTGAAATTTGATTAATTTAAGTCTGACTTATCTAAACTTAAACATATACAAATTGTATACTGATTTGGGGTAGAATTTTCCATAGATTATGAATATCCAGTTTGTTTTTTCATTTGAGTATGTTAGAAATGTGACCTCATGTAATTTTGCAAATAGGTCCTTGTACTTTGTTATAATCACAAGTAATTGATACTTGCGTCGATTTTGACAACTTTTATATGGTTTTTTATCAGAATCTTGAAAGGATTCTGTTGCTATACTATGTTTTCAAATTTGTTTTGACTTTTTTTGTACATTCTTCATTTCTTGGCCAAACGAGACAATAATCTATATCTACATATGGGTTGACCTACAGATATTTAGAGCCGGAGGGAATCTAATGATGGGTTGGGCCCAGACCATGTTCGGGCATGTTCCTATGGGTTGACCTATCACAATCAGGTTGAAAAGTCCATTGGTCAAAGGCCGTCCGGTGAAAGTCAAAGGCGTAGATCTCTGGGTTAACGGGGCTAGGGTTAGGTCGGTCGGGTGCCACCAAAACATCGCACCAGGTCCTCTTACATGTCTAAAAGTTTTGTGGCATGCAGAGACGTCCGTCGCACCGCTCCGAGGTGTGGCCCCCCTGATCACGGACGGCACTGCCGCCATCATTGGAGGGGGGAAACGTGCGCGTCGGGTCGAGCTGGAGGGAATCTAGTGGTGAGCTGGGCCCAGACTATGTTTGGGAATGTTCCTATGGGCTGATCTATCACAACTAGGTGGAAAAGTCTATTGGTCAGAGGTCGTCCGATGAAAGTAAAAGGCGTACATCTCCGGGTCAACAGAGCCAGGGTTAGGCCGGTGGGGGGCCTTGGGGGCGTCATGCAATGTCCTAGCACGTGTCATGCAACAGTCCCATTTGAGTGCACGAGAAGTTTCGAGGTCAACAGAGCAACGGGCAGCGCATTTCGTTCACAAACCAGACACGTTCTCTCTCGATAGATAGATAGATAGATACTAACTCGAAGATGTTGCAGTTTACAAGTGGCCGCCGGTCAGGCTTCTGCAAAACGCACTCAAACTTTTACCACACCCTACAAGGGGCATATGAAGACACTGTGACAGGTCCCGAGGATTTCCGGCATCGTATGCTTTTCCATGGATTTTTACGGCTTGATCTGGCATGCCGCCAAGGTACATTCGCCCCCCCCCCCCCCGGTGGTGGGGCTCCTTATTTGGTTGCACTAGGCCTACGCATACTGCAAAGACATCATATATGATGTTACAAACCACTTCTGGACATCATTTCAGGTGGCCATCGTGCAGATCTGCAATTTCCCGCATTGAAACCCTACGGATGCAGTAAATGTCTCAAATATTCCTGGCGGGCCCGAAAAATGCCATGTCCTGGCACGTGTCATGAAATGGCCCCCTTTGAGAGCATGAGAATTTTCGAGGTCAACGGAGCAATGGGCAGCGCATTTCCTTCACAAACCGAAACATTCTCTCTCTATAGCGAGATACTAACTCGAAGATGGTGCAGTTTACAAGTGGCCGCCGGTCAGACTTCTGCGAAACGCGCTCAAATTTTTACCACACCCTACAAGGGCCATATGACGACACCGTGCCAGGTCCCGATGATTTCCTGCATCGTATGATTTTCCGTGGATTTTTACGGCAAGATCCGACATGTCGTCGAGGTACATTCGCCCCTCCCGGTGGTGGGGCTCCTCCTCCTTTGGTTGCACTAGGCCGATGCATACTGCAAAAACATCATATATGATTTTACAAACCACTAATGGACATCATTTCAGGTGGCCGCCGTGCAGATCTGCGACTTCCCGCATTGAAACCCTACGGATGCAATAAATGTCTCAAATATTCCAGGCGAGCCCGAGAAATGCCATGTCCTGGTACGTGTCATGAAATGGCCCCCTTTGAGAGCATGAGAATTTTCGAGGTCAATGGAGCAACGGGCAGCGCACTTCCTTCACAAACCGGACATATTCTCTCTCGATAGCCAGATACTAACTCGAAGATGATGCAATTTACAAGTGGCCGCCGGTCAGACTTCTGCGAAACGCGCTCAAATTTTAGCACATCCTACAAGGGCCATATGACGACACCGTGCCAGGTCCCGAGGATTTCAGGCATCGTATGATTTTCCGTGGATTTTTACGGCTAGATCCGACATGCCGCCGAGGTACATTCGCGCCCCCCCCCCCCCCCCCCCCCCCCCCCCGCCCCCCCGGTGGTATGGCTGCTCCTCCTTTGGTTGCACTAGGCCTACGCATACTGAAAAGACATCATATATGATTTTACATACCACTTATGGACATCATTTCATGTGGCCGCCGTGCAGATCTGCAATTTCCCACATTAAAGCCCTACGGATGCAGTAAATGTCTCAAATATTCCAGGCGGTCCCGAAAAATGCCATGTCCAGGAACATGTCATGAAATGCCCCCCTTTGAGAGCACGAGAAGTTTCGAGGTCAACGGAGCAACGGGCAACACACTTCCTTCATAAACCGGACACGTTCCCTCTCGATAGCCAGATACTAACTCGAAGATGGTGCAGTTTACAAGTGGCTGGATCTGGCATGCCGCCGTGATCCTCCTCTCCCCTCACAGATCGCCGGCATCCGGGTCCGCCGCACCTCGTCCTGCCGCGTCCATCCATGCGTCAGGATCCGCTCCTCCCGTCCACCCACAACCCTACCTCGTGGCTAGGGTTTCGGTGGCCTCCACCTCTAGCGCTGCTCCGATGGCGGCGAGGCCAGAGGATGCCAGACCCTTAACCGGCGTGGACGCGGTTAGTACTTGCCCTCCTTCATCGGTCCAAGAGAGTAAAAAAAATTAGAAGAAAAACAAAAGGGAGAACACAATTGCATGAGCTTGATTCCTATTGGTGGAAACGTTTGTGCCACGGATCGATGACGTGGCGCATATCCATCCATCTAGCTCTCCACCCACATCCATCCAGCCATCCATCCATCCATCTAGAGAAAAGGAGAAAAAAAAGAGCCCACGAGATAGAGCCCACCCAACTCCACCGAACGCCTCCTCCCTCTCTGTCTCGCGACCTCTCTCCTCTGTCCCCCACGAACCCCTCTCCCTCGCCGCCGCCACCACCCACGCCGGCCTATTCCGGCGAGCTCCGGCTGTGGGAAGCACTCCCCCGAGCTCCCCAAGCTCCACGCCTCCTTCCCCTCCGGCCAGAATCGGCGCTCCCACCCTCCATCGTCTCCCATAGCTAGCTAGGGTTTCGGCCGCCACCTCACCTTCGGCGACAGCGAGGCCAGCGGGCGGCGGATTAGGCACCGGCAGCTCCCCCTCGAGTTGATCTACCTTCCCCACCTGCTCGATTTGGTTATCCTCGCTTCCTGAGGTCGTTCCCATCGACCCCCTCCGCTAGGGTTTCAGTGGTGATGAGCCCCTCGTCGCCGGCAATATCCTGCTCGTTGCTCCAGTCGGGTACGCCACCTCCCACACCTCTTGGTGGTGCTGGTGTTGCCTAGGTGATGCTCCTGTTGTGCACGGTGCCCCTCCGCCGGTCGGGACGGCGTGCTGCGCAACCCCGGTGTTGGTTGGCGCCGTGCGGTGCTGTGGCTGCTGTCTCGCCGTGCTGGGATGGTGACGTGCTCGGCATCGGCTACAACCCTAGCCCAGTGAGTTCCACTTCTCCTCCTCTCTGGCCTACTACTACTTCTACTGTCTTGGCCATTGTTGCGGCTCTGTCGATGCATTACTACTGCTGATTGTTTTAGGACCAACTAAAGGTTATTCTAATGTTGCCAGTAATTGTTGCTATCCCTTTAGTTGCTCCTGTGGTCATGCTCTTGCTTATGTATCTGATTTGGTGTTCTGGTTTGTGTAAGAACTTGGATAATGCCACTATGTTATTGACATCCTACTGTATGTAGTTCAAGTGGTTCTAGATTGTTTCTACTGTTGTTGGCACTATGGATATAGTTGCTGGTTTTCTTGTACTGTTAATTGTGCTATTGATATCAGTTTTGTAAAACTGTTAGGATCAAAGGCATGAATTACTAGTCTAAGGCTATACTGATTGTGCTCAGTACTACTTTTTTAGTTAGTATGCTGCTGCTTTATGTCACATGTACATACAGGGGTCACTTGATAGCTTGTTTATGCTGTTATATAGTTTTGAAGTTTATTTAGGTGTGAACTGTAACTCCTGATTATGGGCAATTATCAATCATCCTTAGTATTGTTTCATTACTGGTGTCATATAATTTCTTATACTTTAATTAAATGTTGAATATGACTGTTGGTTGTTGCTGCAGTTTGGTCATGACATATTTTGTATTTCTCTGCTATGTTCCACTTATTTATGACGGTAGTACTGCTATTTTCTGCTACTTCTTTTAACTTGTTGGCTGCAGTTTTTCCTATTTGTTGTTTCTTGTTTTGCAGGTTGATGAACTGGAAGAAAGAAGCAGAAGATGAAGTAGATAGTTTAGTATAGGTTTAGTTTAGGACTTTTCCTTTCTTCTTTTATTTCTTCTTTCCTCCAAGTGTAATTCCTGAATGCTTGTAGTTGACATTCATATTAATAAAGTATATTGTTTATTATTCAGACCAAATAATTGCAATGCTTCATTTATTATGAATATAGTTTCTTTTATTCAGTTTTTGCAATATCACTTGTATTATTTATTCATGAATATATGTTTGCATCTATGCCTACAGCAAAGCCGTCGCCTACGGCTTTGTCGTAGGCATAGTAATCAGCCAGGAGCAACCATGAGCTGCCACGTGGCAAGACTATGCCGATAGCAAAGCCGTAGGCATAGTTTTGCCATGTGGCAGCTCCTGGTTGGTTGGACTTAGTGACGGCGCCGACAGCTGCCGTCTCGTCCTTTTTTTGCCGACGGTGAAATTATGCCGATGGCTTTAGTATGTCGACGGCCTGACAAGAGTACGCTGACGTATTCTATGCCGACGGGGGTATGCCGACAGCAGCCGTAGGCATAGGACTATGCCAACGGCATTGTGGCCTATGCCGACGGCCTTGGGCCGTAGGCATAGCCCCTGATTCCGGTAGTGAGGATGGGGAGGATCGTCAAATATTCACACCAGTTAAAGTCTGTCGGCGTGCCCCGGGAGTGTCACACCTCCTATTTGCAGATGATACGCTCCTCTTCTTTAAAGCAGATAATAATGAGGCTACCCATGTGAGGAATATCCTGAGCACATATGAGCGAGCGACTGGACAATTTATTAATCCAGCTAAATGTAGCATCATGTTCGGGCAGCCATGCCCGACTGCTATTCAAGAGGACACACGGGCAGTGTTGCAAGTGCAAACAGAGGCGTTCGAGGAGAAATACCTCGGACTACCTACACCAGAAGGAAGGATGTCCAAGGGGAAATTTCAGAATTTACAAGCTACTGTCACAAAATGGATAATGTTATGGGGTGATACACTCTCATATGCCGGGAAAGAAGTTATGATCAAGGCGGTCCTACAAGCAATCCCGACATATATGATGGGAGTTTTTAAGCTGCCAGCCTCAGTGTGGGATGACCTTAACAGGCTTGTCTGGAATTATTGGTGGGGTTCAGCGAAAGTGTAACACCCCGTGTATTACGCTACAGTAATCATCCTGTTGATAATGCCATGTCATCATGATCAACAATGCTTAATCATCATTAGTAACATATCTCATTTCAAAATTCAAATCCAAATGGAAATTCAAAACTGAAAGTGCGAAAAAAACTTGTTCAAATCCAGGAACTAAAATGTTCATAATATTGTAAATAATCCAGAGACAATTGTAAAATTATAATCAACTTTTACAAAATTAATTATGTGCCTCAAACAGCAACAAAACAGAGATATTTAATCCAATTTTATTTAATTAAAATTCAAATGAAATCATTTTGGCTCCAAACCATTTTCTGGCAGTGGTAATTATTGCACTGGAATTATTGAGCTAAGTCACATATTTTTACCCACAGCCCACTTCAGTGGAAGAAAAGGGGGGAAATAAGAAAAAAAAAAAAAAAAAAAAAGAAAAAAAATAAAGAAGAAAAAAAAACAAAGGCGCGAAACAGAGAAAGGATGGAGACGATAAAGAGAAAAGAAAAAAAACACAAAAACAAAAAAAAAAAACCCCCCCCCCCCCGATCCACCCAAACCCTAGCTATCCTATCCCCTCGTCCTCCACACTCCCCCCTCGATCTCTTCTCTCCTCCCGTCCGGATCGAGATCGGGGCAGCGAGCCCCGACCACCTCGCCGTCGCCCCTCGCCACCTCACCGGCACCCGCCTCTCCGTCTCCTCCCGCACGGCGCGCCCCCACCCCGTGCCTACCCCTGACGCCGTCACCTCCCCGATCCCGTCGCCGGACTGCCCCGCCCCGCCTCTCCATCGACGGTCGCCGTCGAGCCTCGCCGCCCAGTACGCCTTCAACGTGAGTGAGGACCTCGTCCTCCTTCCCCGTCGCCCCCTTCTATGCCACCCTCGCCGCGTCTGTGGACGCACTCACCGCGCAGCGCCAGCGCCCGCCCGCTCCTCGCCGACCTGCGCCCACGCGCGCGCTCGACTGCGCGCCCCCGACCGGCCCCGCTCGCGCCCGCCTCCTGCTCCAGCCCGCCGGTGCCGTGGCCGCCCGGCGCTCGTCGAGCACGTCGCACTCCTGCCGCGTCCCGTCTCCCCAGCGCACGCCCCCGCCCGCAGCTCGTCGCGCCCAGCGCCGCTGCCGGCCGCGCCCATGCCGCGACTGGCCGGGCCGCGCCCATGCCGCGACTGGCCGGGCCGCGCCCTGCCTCGCCTCCGGCCGTGCCCCGCGAGGCCCGCTCGCCCGCTCCCGTACAGGCTCCTGCTGCAGCTTTGCCCCTGCAGCCGCACCGCTGCTCTCCGCCCGCTTCGCCACCGGCCGTGGCCGTGGCCTTGCCGCCCCTGCTGGGCGAGTGCCCGTTCGGGCGCCCGCACCCATAACCGCCAGCCCGCGCGCCCGCTAAGGCCAGCCCCAGGCCACTGACAGGGGGCCCCCCAGAACGTTTATAAAAAAAAAGAATAATAAAAAAGAAAATAATTAATAATTAAATTAGTTAATTAATTAACTGGTTTAATTAAGGTTAATTAACTTAACCTAATTAACCTGTTTAACTATAATGATTAACTCTGTTAGTTAGTGAGGAGACAATGACAAACGGACCCCACCTGTCAGTTGACCCAGTCAACGGTCAATGTTGACTGCTAACGTCATACTGACGCAATAAACCTTTCTGAATTAAATTAAATCTGTTATTTCCAGGAATTGATTAAATCTTTAGAAAATCATATAAAATAATCCGTAGATCAGATCGAAAAACTTTGTACATGAAAGTTGCTCAGAACGACGAGATGAATCCAAATACGCGGTCTGTTCGTCCGTCACATATCCCTAACTATCCGAACATGGAACCGTTCCCCTCCGGTCATCTGTTTGACAAATGTCCGGAACCGGGAAAACATTCCCGGATGGATTCCCCCTTCCTCGGTGACGTGCAACCATACGTTAGGACACACCCGGCACTGCATAATGTCATGTCGTACATTGTGTTGCTCATGTTTGCTGTGTATTTATACTGTTTCCTCCCCCTCTCCTCTCTCGTTAGACCCTGACGCAGTTCCTGGTACCGACGCAGCTCAGGAGCCCAACGATACCGTTGACGACCTTGCCCTTGCCGCCGAGCAACCAGGCAAGCCCTCCCTTTGATCATCCCGATATCGCCCATTCTATTTTCTCATGCTTGCATTAGAATTGCTGCTGCTACTGCTTTACCTATTCTAATGCATAGCCTGTTTATTGTAACCTGCTGTTGATAATTACCTGCATATCCTAAACTGCTTAGTATAGGCTGGATAGAGATCTATCAGTGACCCCACTTATCCCGACTGCCCCGCTGGATTATCAGAAGACCCGATCAACGGGATCGAAGACCAGGCCCCGGCACCGCACATCACCCCCCCCCCTTAGTTGTAACGACACTGCAGCGTTACTATCGAGTGCCGAGGGTGATACCTCGTGTAGCACTTCTGATGTTAACTCCGTAGAGTAGCTATTCGGTCGTGGTCATCGAGGGTGATTCCTCCTTCACCGCTTCCGATAACGACGCCGTCGTACGACACCTCAAGTGTGAACCCAGCGAGGGTGATTCCTCCGAGTTCACCTTGACGATTACATCGAGTAGGAATCCAACGAGGGTGATACCTCAGATTCCCCTGATGTTATGGACACACGGATATTTGGACTGTACTATTGATATTTGGAAAGGCGGGTCGACCCTGAGGGGTACCCGCGTGTGATGTGAAGGCGGGTTGCCTGTTTGGTGCCCGAGTGATGAATACGAGGCGCGGCCGGGCATTCTTAGCCCTTGCAGCAAGTCCTTGAGACGGGGCGACGGGGTCACATCTTTCGTGAGTCTCTGCTCGTTACCGCAAGCCCTAGTCCACTAGCGATTTGGATATTTGATCCGAGCAGGCCTCTGGCCTGATAGCACTAACCATCACGTGGGAAGAGTTATGGGCACTCTGCATCGTATGCATCAGCCGAAAGCTTTGTCAGACGTCCAGTTCAGCCTCGTGGCCGGGCCGGGCCAGTACCATCCAGGACTGAGGTGGTGCTCGTCCCGACCCTGCACACACCGACCCGAAGTGCACAGGGCGATGGCCCAAGACCCCTGAGCGCTTAGGATATAGACCGACGGGGACCTCTCTGCTGAGCTGTAGGTAGGGTTGCGATGTATCGTTTGGCCGAGGCCGGGCATGACCCAGGAAAGTGTGTCCGGCCGGAGTTAATCGAGCGTGTTGGGTAAGTTGGTGCACCCCTGCAGGGAAGAACACATCTATCGATAGCCGGTCCTATGGTAAAGGACACTCGGAGTTGTATCCCGATCGACATAACTTGACCGTGAGATGATACCTGGATATATGGCTCTGGGATTGCTTCTCGCAGGGAGTCGAGAAGGGATCTCAGGACGAGGTTGATGACTGTATGGCTCTGGGATTGCTTTCTCGCAGGGAGTCGAGAAAGGATCTCTGGGTGAGGTTGCGACTTAATGATACTGCTACATTATATTGATCTGTTCTGCTCTCTTCTATTGCTGCAAGACCGCTGAAGATGCTAGTCTTCGATAGGACTAGGCCTTCCCTTTACTCTGGCATTTCTGCAGCTCAGTCCACATATACAGCCTTCCTTTGATAATGTTGCATATGTAGTGTAGATCCTTGCTTGCTGAGTACTTCTGAGTACTCACGGTTGCTTTGTTTTCCTTTTCTCCCCATATCAGTTTGTCGTGACCAAGATGACGGAGCCCCTGAGACAGCTGTCCCCGCCGACGATCGCTACTACTACCCCGAGGGTGGATACTACTACGAGTTGACTGACGACCAGGAGTAGGTTCGGATGGTCCTAGGCAGAAGGCCTGCGCCTTTCGATCGTAGTGTTTTATTTTGCCCCGCCTTTCTAAAGGCCCTTATGTTTCTATTTTAATATGTGTACTCAGATATCTGATGCTTCCGCTGACGCTTGTATGCCATCGAGCTATGTATTCGAGCCCTCGAGGCCCTGGCTTGTAATATAAAGCTTGTATGACTTTATTTATGTTTTAGAGTTGTGTTGTGATATCTTCCCGTGAGTCCTTAGGCTTGATCGTGTGTATTTGCGTGTATGATTAGTGCACGATTGAGCCGGGGGCGTCACAGAAAGGACGGCGTAAAACGCATTGGCAAGCCTGGCCTCAAATTTTGAAAACAAAGGCGCATGGTGGCATTGGGTTTCGGGGCTTTCTTATTTTCAACCAGGCCCTCCTCACACGTCAAGCATGGCGCTTGTTGACTAAACCTGACAGTTTGTGTGCGCAGGTCTTGAAAGCTCGCTACTACCCGGATGGTCGCCTCGAGGACACGGTCTTTTCCGGGAATGCCTCCTCTACCTGGCAGGCTATTCAACATGGCCTGGAGCTCCTCAAGAAGGGCCTCGTGTGGCGCGTCGGCAACGGGGAACAAATTCGGATATGGCGTGACCATTGGATGCCGCGGATGCACTCTGGCATGCCGATCACGCTGCAAGGCACGTGCAGGCTTAGGCGGGTGGCCGAGCTGCTTGACGAACGAGGTGCCTGGCGCATGGATATCCTCCAGCAGTACTTCCTCCCATCCGATGTGGAGGCCATTACCAGTATCCGCACCTCCAGCAGGGCGCCGACAGATACGCTAGCTTGGGCACCGGAGAAGTCCGGAAACTTCACGGTCAAATCAGCCTACCGACTCGCCATGGATGAGCGCGAGCGTCCATTGGCATCGTCTACGAGCAGCGCACCGGATGGTTGTCGCGCCAGCTGGAAGACTATACGAGGGTGCCCTGCTCCCCCGAAGGTACGGGTATTCGCCTGAAAACTAGCCTCGAACTCTTTGGCGACTTCGGAAAATAAATTCTCTCGGCACCTTGAAACTTCTAATATTTGCCCCGTTTGTGGTATGGAATGCGAGCACACCTTCCATACATTTTGTAGGTGCCCCCGGGCTAGAGAATTATGTTGCGCAATGGCACAAGATTGGCCGCTCCCCGACGTTGACTCAATTTGTCATACTGGCCCGAATGGCTGCTGGATGTCCTGCACCTGCTCTCTGACACGGCTAGAATGTCCCTCCTCATGACCCTATGGAGGTCGTGGTACGTCCGTAATGAAATCACCCATGGGAAGAAGGCGCCCCCTACTGAAGCGTCACGTCGCTTTCTTCACAGCTATATATCTTCCCTAATTTGTACTCCCTCCGTCCCAAAATTCTTGTCTTAGATTCGTGTAGATATGAATGTATCTAATACTAAAACGTGACTTGATACATCCGTATTTAGACAAATCTATGACAAGAATTTTGGGACGGAGGGAGTATCAAGGAATACCCCGACGAAGACATGGAGAAGGGAAAGATGGTCATAGCAGACCCAATGGCACTCGCTGACCCAGCCACTCCTGAACTGGTGCAGTGTTCCGCGGTGGCTGAGCTGAAATGGACACCCCCGCCATGTGGTTGGACGAAGATGAATGCAGACGGGTCCTACCTAGAAGCGGATGGCAGCGCTGGAGCCGGAATGGTACTTCGTGATGAGATGGGAGCGATCATCTTCTCCGCGTGTAGAGAGCTACGTACATGCGCTGACGCCCTCCAAGCAGAACTGGAAGCCTGTAGAGAAGGTGTTCATTTGGCGCTGCAATGGACCACAAAACCTGTGATAGTTGAGCTTGATTGTGTTGAGGCGGTCAAGATGATTCAAGCTAAATCCTGTGATCGTTCAAGGCATATGGCGCTTATTGGTGAGATCAAGTCCTTGTTAGCTGAAGGAAGGGAGATTGTCATTACTCATATTCGACGTACACAGAATAGAGCTAGTCATGAGCTTGCACATTATGGCCGTGCCACACCCCGTACTGCTGTATGGCTGGGCTCGGGCACGGATAAAGTTGTAAGGCTGTGTATGAACGATGTAATTCCCATTTGAGTAATACAAGATCCCATTTTCCCCGCAAAAAAAAAAGGTCGAAGTCTAAGTTGGGAAAGCCAACTTGACTTGAGGGTGTTGGCGATCTAGAGTTCTCTAGAAGGCTCTAGAGGCACAACTGGCCCATGCAGCTGTCCTATGTGGATACCGCTGCACTATCAGCTGCTATCCCGGCTACTATAGCAAGCCGGTTGTCATTTCCTCTATGTATTGGAATAGAGAGAGAAAACCACTAAGGTGGATACGTCAAATTCTTTCGTTCTTTGCTTTCGTAGAGTTCATCGAATATACTGTCGCCCCTCCCCTTCTCCTTCCTCCACGCTCCATCGAGTCTTCGGGATTCGGGTATCGGGCCGTCAACAATTGGGGATCATGAACTTTGCGATTTACAGATTCACTACAAAATTAAGTATTAGGTAGCAGCTATCTTCTCATACTACTGTACTTGCTACTCTTTGTTTTGTATACTCAAACACCTCTCTTTTGCTGGTTAGGCTATTAGGAAAAGGAAAAAGCAGAGGAGTCAGTTAGAAAAAACTGAAATGAAGGCAATAACACTCAGGGTTGTGTCATTAGCCATGAAGTAAAGGTGTTTTACTATGCAACAATAATCCCTTCCCTTTCCATAAAATCAGTGATTCTGCCGTCTTATTTTCTAGGATGGAATATAACTATAACCTTCTGTTTGTGGAAACTTTGCAGGTCTTAGCTAAGATCATGGACCTTCTCTGTTTTGCTTTCTTGGAGCATTGGCCAATTTACTGTGCACGTATGGGTCATCGGATAGCTTTTAATACCTATACCGAAAAAGGCTTTCGCCCCATTTTATATATAAAGCACCGATCCACAAGCACCACGATACAAACTCACGCCACCAACACACACGACACACAAACCCAAGGCAAGATACGAAGGTGCCGAGCACCGCCACACCACCCCAACGACTACCAAGCCACTACATATGCACGAGGACGAACCGCTTGGAGCCAACGGAGACCTCCAATCCTCCGAGGAGAGGTGAGACAGAAAACGACGGAACAAGGACTCCAAGATGGTGCCTCCTAGAAGGGAACGACCACTGATAGCCGCCACCATCCGATCCCAAAGATCGAGTTTTCACCCGGAGCAACTCGAAGGAGTAAGGACACCGCGACAGAGCCTTCATGAAGGATACGGTGTCCACAGATGCCGCCGCCGTCGGCCAATAAAAAATTGGGCAAGTGATGTACCCGGCACGCCCACCCCTCCGGCGCATCCTAGCTCCGCCTACCACCAGCGACCACCCACCCGCGTGGCCATGGCCCCTCGCCCGCACCCGAGGCGCAAGTTCCTCCCACGAACGTCAGGGTCGCCGCCCTGCATCCAGACACCCCCAAGACTGACCAAAGTGACCGGCTTTGGGCCAAAGGACGCACCCGACCGAAGAGACCGCAGCATACGTCCCGCCTCGAACAACACCAGAGCCGCGTCAGCCCACACACGGCTGTGGAATGGGGGAGGAGGGGGAGCGGACGCATCCGGGCCGGCCCATCCCTCCAGCCTGCCTCCCAAACAGACACCTCCTGTGTGGCCCCACCTCGACGGCGAAAGCAGCTCCACGCGAGGCCACCAACACACACCCGCCCACCGGCAAGGAGAGATCCCAAGGACCGCCGCCAATCGCGACGGAAGGTCACCGAGGAGCCCGCCCATCTGCACTGCCTGCCGTCGTCCAGCCGCCGTAGCCCCTGGATCCCGGTCGGCCCACCCACCGGCCAGCCGCTGCTGCGTCGCACCACCACCCGCCGTGGGCAAGGTAGGGGCAGAGACCTACAGCCCGCGCCGCCAGGCCCCAGATCTGGCCTCGACCCCGCCGTCCCTGGCGATCGAGGCGTGCCCGCCACCACCGCGCCGCCCAACGCACCACCGCCGTCGCCCAGCCATGGCGCGCCATCGTGCTGCCGCACCCGGCGCCTAGCGCGGCACCCAGGCCCGGGTGAGCCGCCCTGCGTCTCGCCACCCGCGCGAGGGGAAGAAGAGCACCCCGCCGCCGGCGGCAAGGGAGGGGAGGAGGGGTGCCCCGCCGGCGGCTAGGGTTAGCCTCCCGTGCGCTCGTGGGGGCGTCGCGAGAGGAGGGGGGAGCTGTTCGTCTACCTCCCGCGAGGATCAAACATCTGAACATTCTGAAGCTTAGCATGGCTTCCTGTTCTATCCCCAGGCTGGTGGTAATTACGCAGTAGCAGTTAGAAAAGCAATCGTAAATTAAATGCATGCGAATTGGGTCGATGCACTGAATTCTGAAGTTAAACCCTGAATTACTTGAATCATTTGCCAGGAAATTACTCTGCAAGGGCAACACCCCTCAATCTCCTGTCCTGTGATATATGTAGCGGAGATGGCGCATTTCTTTTCAGGATGATCAAACGTAGTCCTTCTTACTATCTTCAAATTACACGCTGCATTTGATATTTACATTCTGTAAAGTGCTTGCTTTGAACAATAAAGAATAAGGTTTGATACCAAATCCTTCTTGTAGGACTTAAGTGCGTGATTTCTGAAGTTATCACGACTTGTGGCAGAAGGCTTATCCCGCTTTAGTGATCCAGAAGCTCTATGCTTTTAGTTCACTACGAAAGTATAGAGTAGCAACTATCTTCTGCTTACGTGTCGGCCACATTTTCATGTATTGAGACAGACACCTCACCTCTCTTCTGCTGTTAGGATGCCACCTTTTTCAGAGAAGATGGTTAGAAAAAACCGAAGTAAAGGCCATCACAGCTGACATGGGAGTGCGTCATTCACCATGAAGTAAATGTGCTTTACTTTTATATTCTTTGTTCTCTCCATGAAATCAGTGCCACTGCAGCGCAGAGCATTCTCTTCTAGCGTGAGTATAACAATAACCTCATGTTTTTTATGGAAACTTTGCAGGTGAAGGATAGTACGTAGAGGATTTATGTTTCGGTTCCTTGGACATAGAGCCAATTTATCTGTGCACAAATTGGTTGACTCCTAGTAGTCATTTGGATTGCTTGTGCTCCATGAGCTTAATGAACAATTAGGTGGAGGAGCATCACCTGAATCCTAGTGAAGGCATCATTAATTGCTTCTATTTCTCCCACTGGTATGTTCTCCATGTATGCATGACAGGTAGGCTCGTTACTCCATCCGGCTATAGTTCACGGTGTGGAGCTTCTTCAGCCAGCTCGACGAGAGAGGTCCTCGGTTCCTCTAAGGCTTCTTGGAGTAACACGGGGAACAAAGGGAACTTTGTTGTTGCAATTTGACTGTTTAGTTTGCACTGTTAAGTTCGTTTTCATCTAGTGAGGAGTTCTTTTCAAGCTGGTCATTTCTTTTGGCGTACCTTTTCTCACTCCTAGCTTCTTCGATACCTGGCATTTCATTTCCTTTATATGGGTCTCGCATACTCCGTGGGTATATCCAACTCCTGTTAAAAAAAAGATAGTTAACCCCTTCTTTCATTGTGTGTCCACCATGCCTTCCTATATAGTGCATCCCTCACTATTCCGAAGCAGTGAATTGTTGCCATTTGCACAGTTTCGCTTCATCATCTTTGCAAGCTTTATATTTGCGCCCCTTACGCATCATCATATATCCTGCATATCTTATGTGGAGAGCTATAGATATATTCATCAACATGACACCTCTCATGACATTTTTGAAAAGAAAGAAAAAGGAAAAGGAAGAGTAGTAGCAGTAGTAGGGAGACATAGATTCATCGAGATGGCCCCTCTCATGTCATTTTTTAAAAGAAAAGAAAGAGGGGGTGGGGGTTGGGGGGGAATATAGCAGCAGCAGTAGGATATATAGATTCATCAAGGTGGCACCTCCGATTAGTGTTGGAAAAGAGAAAAGAAAAAAAAAGGAAAAAAAAAGAGTAGAAGTAAGGAGATAAGTGAAAATCATTCATGGTTCACCAAATTAAGCTCTGGTGCAGGAGGAGATTTCTCTTGGCGCATAATTCGTATTCAGTGTGCAAATCCATACTCCCTATGCGACCGGAATGACGAGGCTTCTCATCACTAGATTGGACACTTACTTAACCTTGCGATATCTAGATTTCAAACTTGCATCCTTGATTCACCCTCCCCAGCTAACTACACACCAAAGACAACACCTTGCCAAGTAGGCACAGACGTCTGTATCTTGTATCTGGAATACTTCACTGTGTTCTACTCGAATGCAGTGTGGAAAATATTTCACTGATTGACTGACCCTGATCTGGTGCTTTTCAGCTCTTCAAATGCATTTTGTGGGCACCTCGTTCGTGCCAGCACACCAGGCGCCCTCTGCTCAAGATCAACTGCAAAACGGAATTACATTGGGAGATGTATATGTGAAGGACGGACGTGGGGTAGCTGCAAAAGCTGTAGGTGTGAGAAAGGTGCTGATAAACAATTTGGAACTCCTCGCCAACTATATATGGCGTCCGTCCGTGCACAACAACCACCTACCTGAAACAGCTCATGGACAAAAAAGAATAACACGCGAGCCTCGACAATGCAGGGGGGTTATCTGTTCGTTATGTAAATTGTGATGTCAAGGTGTGTTTTTTATCACGGTTTTGTAAACCTGACTATCATGTCAGCTAGCCAACAACTTTTGATCCTGTTTCACTGCGATATAGGTATAGTATTTATTTGTACTGACCAACCAACATTTTCCTCTCTCAAGGCTTTTGCTATGGGCAATTACAAGGAGCTGCCACGGCGCATTGCTGATCCGGATGAACTAGAGGGCGCATCTCGTTCACCGCTCACAGGTGCTTTGCTGCCTCCATGATCTTGTTCTATAACCTCTCCTACAGGCGACACATTGTGCGTGTTGATGCGCTTGAGGTGAGATTAGTGATGAACAATTTATCATTGCCATCACACAATTGTGAGATCAACTTGTGTTCGTTATTATGAAGTAGAGGAAGCATATAAAATGGAGACTGGTTTTTCAACACCCCAGCTTGGTGCACCCACGGTGCACCCACACAAGAAAATATAGCAAAACATTTCAAAAATTCTGAAACTTTGTGGGAATGATCGTCAACAAATGTTATGGGCACTTGCAAAGTTTGGTGGTCAAATAACATTCGAAGAGCTCTGTACAAAAAAGACAAAATCACTGAAAATTAGTCAAAATGTAAGTGCACTGTTTGACCAGATTTTGTAATTTTATCTTTTTTGTACAGAGCTCCTCGAATGTTATTTAACCACCAAACTTTGCAAACACCCATAACTATGTGATGTAAAGAATGTTACTCTGTGATGTACCTTGTTCGCAGCAGAGTTCGTACCCTATTCCACCCAAGTACATATCTATGTGAAAACTAGTCATCAAAGTAGCAGTTAGTCCTGATCATCAGCAAACTTTGCAACTTTGTTCTTTCAGTACATCGCCGCAACGCTAGATAGTTTTCTGCAACTTATGCTATTAAATGGTTCGATCCTAATTTTCTGGCTAGACATCCCAAGGCTCAGCCTACGGCGCGTACATGATGTACAAGCTTACCGACGATGCCCACGGACTGGACACGCCGGTCCAGGAGGCGCCGGTCAGCATCGCCCTGTCAACCCGCAAGGTCTGCCTCCACGTAGACTATGGCAGTGGGTAGCAAGGAAGCATGCAAAGAGACCGCCGCTTAGAGCAACTCTAGCAGATACTGCAAATCTGCCTGTCTCGCAAAATAACTGCCAGTTTACGGTACGGGGACGAGGGGGACCGGGGGGGGGGGCCGGGGGGGGGGGGGGGGGGGGGGGGGGGAGACAAAATCACTCTCTAGCGGATACCGCATACCGCATACCGCATCCCGCCCCGCACCCGCATATCTTTGGTTAGGGGGGGTTGCGATATCCCGAAAACGCATCGGTTGCGGCGCGAAGGAAAGTTCCACGCCAAGGGTTCCCACTCTAGCGCCGCCGCCACGCTCGATCTCCTCACCGCCAGCGCCTCCCGCCGTCGCCCGACGTCGGAATGGAGCTTCCGCCGCCACCCACATCCCAGTCCCTACTCGCGTTGCCCCAATCACACCTTCCCGCGGCTGCCCCAGCGCCGCCGGCGCCTCCCGCCACGCCTCCCTCCGCCGCGCCCTCGGCAGCCCCAATTGCGCCTCCCGCGGCCGGAATCACGCCTCCCGCGCCTGCTGCACAGAAGCGCAAGCGGCAGGGCAATGTGCTATTCCCCGATGGTTCCACGGGGCTTCCGCCGCCGGTGCTAGGCCTGGGACGGGGAAGAGGAAGCACGACCGGCACGGGGAAGAAGCGGAACGCCACCTGTGGACATCCACCTCTTTCTCAAGCTCCAATCGGTCTCCCTCCTCCTCAAGCTCCAATGGGGCCCTCTCCGGCACCCGCGACACCCGCCGACTCCATCTTGCTCGACGAATTGTCGCAAAGGTATAATCTTGTTCGATTTGCTCTAATCTAATTTTGTGTCTAGTCATATCGGTTGAATTGTGTAGTGGTTTTAGTTTGGGTTTTCGTTCAACTAGATGACCTGTCGCGCCATTTGGCACGCGAGACAAATTTGAAGCAAGAACTAAAAGAGATTACTTTGCTTTTTTTGGTAGCAGACGATGTTGATGTATACTCTTTTGCGAAGTGTCGTGGATCTGTATAAAAATATTTTCTCATTTGTAATGTATGAAATTGATAAAATTGACGCAAAAGCCCAACTGAAACGAAGAACAAAATGCAAATGTTTGAGTTTGCAATTAGAAGATTCAAGTAGCTATATACGCAGGTGGCACAATAAAATGCACTAAAGACATGATAATATAGAGCATTGTGTCCAGGAGCACTTCTTAGTGATAGTGGTCAATTACATCATATACTCCCTCCGTCCGAGGTGATGAAACCTGCCTCCGCAGGTGATCCAATCCAAATCATGCTAGGCCGATGAACAAAAATGGCATGCAACATCACCTAACACACATCTGAGCTGAAAATTAGTATTTCTTTGGTTCTCAAAACGGGACAGTACCAACAACAATGGCTGATGATAGCTGCAAGCAAAGTAGTATGCATTAGCTGGGAACAAAAACCACGGTTGCACTTTCATATCATTAACAACAACAAGGAATTGGAAACTCGTTAACTTCAAGTATACCTGAAAAGAAAACACGTAGTTCAATCTCATTTCCTCACCTCCCAGTACATTATAGTCCAAAAAAGGGAAGCACAATAAATAAAATAAATAGGAAAACAACTTAGAAAGGCGTTGCCAAGCATCCAAGATCCAACTTTATGCCTACACATAATAAGAGACAATTGGATTTCTATTTACAGAAGTAAGCAATGACTACCCGTCCTCTGGTTTAGTAGTAACCCACTCTACTTACTTTGAAAAAACACAAAATTATTGCATATTTGTCTTTTTCCTGAGACCATTTGTATTTGGGAAGCATTTAACCCGACCTAATCGGGAAGGAGCTGTAGTTATTCATTGCTGTACTTGCTAATTCATTCCAACATGCGTAATAGCCAACTAAACCAAATCATCCAAAAGATATGAGATAATTTTCTCCATTGTGGCTGTTCTATAATAAAGCCCATGATGTAAATACAAATAAAAGCATTCTGATATCCTTCAATACCTAAATTGCAAAAAATTAATGGGACTACCCAACTTGTTATCTTTGACTAAAACTAAATTATAGAAAAATAAAATCACATGACTTGCATAGATTAGTGGACCCAGTTTTGGTCATCTGGATCATGAAACACTAACTTATCAGATTTAAGCTGAAAATAATAGTGTGGATTAAAGAACGAGAGCAGAAAGGTAAGTGTACACATGTAGTGTTATCATGGGCATGCTTCTCCTTTGCGCTTAGGGACGTCGTGTTGATGCTAGTAATAACTAACAAGAAGCATTTCTGTTGTGTGATTGGAATGAAATGACAGAGTATGATCTCACCAAATAAGGCAGATGTACGTATCCATCTTCCATGGAAAGTCCATGGTTAAAAAGCTGGTCCCAGAAAATTGCATTCTGCTAGAGACTTCCTTGGACTGTCAGTCTGTCACACAATCTCCTCCACTGTACTGCTCATCCTTTAAACTATTTATTAACCATCAAAATAATGGTTATAAATTGGAAAAGACTGCACAAGCTATAATATGACATATAAGGAAAATAAAAATGGCATACTATCTGATAAGAGATCATAAAGGAAGCACACGAAGAGTAGTATGCCTTCTGGAAAGAATAGATTTAGCATAAAGGGAGAATGAATAAGCAAGTTGGAAGATCACATTCTTCACATGGAAATTAAAGGGGCCAAAGATTGCATCTCGTATTCATCGGAGGACGAAGCTTTGCCAACAGAATCATTATGCAGTAGTATCTTCATCCAAAATTTCCATTTAGTAACTACTACATGCAGCTCAGTTTTTGATAGATTTAATAGCGTCGTGGTATTATACGAAACACCAAAAGGCTTCACTATTTTTCTACCAAGTTTTTTCACGAAGTAATGTATCTGTCCTTTTTAGATGGTACGTCTACATGTAGCATCTTACTCTAATACTTAGTGGTTAACTTGCTTCCTTTCTCCAAATATACAATTGCACTATTAGTGGTAGCACTGGCTAATATATGTCATTTCCCTGTAACACCTAAAGACCAAGTCAGTGATTGGTGCATACAAACCTTGGTCCGAGACTTTGAGCAATACAAAATCATGACTATGGTCTGTTCTGCATACAGATATAGTGTATGGTACATATATTTATCGCTATGGCTGTACCTTTTTCTTTCTAAATCTACATATTGTAACAAAACTGCTCGAGTGCTCGTGAGCTTACACATGACTTGACAACTGTAACACGCACTGAACCTGAATATACAGCCGGTTGATCACCAAATATTACTATGATTAGCTTTAACAAGGGGGCAAACAATTTAATTAGTGGTCAGCATACCAAGAATCTAAATAATCCATGGCATTTATCTCCTAAGACACATCCAGCAGTTGTGAAGAAGCAATTACATCAGAGCGGGGATTGGAACAAGGACTGAGAGAGATAAGGAACATACCTAGTACAAATCCAATCTCACCCTTTTTTTCTCATCGTTGATTACCACCGTTGCCATTAGGAACACCTACAAAATATGTGTTGTAAATTTGACTCCTGAATATCCCACGAGAAATAGCTGCAATAAAAAATGACGAAACTGGACTTAAATAGCTCATTTAGTGTCGTAAAAAAATGGAATGACCATGTCAATAACAGAATAACTAAACAGGTAACGAACTACCATTAAAAGAACAAGTTGTTGTACAAAATATAATCAATTAGGATGTAAAACATCAGCAGTATTACTCCTTGTTTTGACGCATGGCAGGAGATGGTTGAGAAAGATGAGAAAGATCAAAAACCAGGAGAGACTGCAAGTGTAGAGAGAAACAGAGAGACTGGAAGAGAGCAATTTTTCTCTGGCTTTCTCTTCCCTGTTTCTGTCTTACTATTTTCCATGTGCAGAATTTGAAGCTACTTGATCACTTCTTAGTTCAATACCAGCAATCCAGCGTGGAAAAGGATTGGTTGATTTGATATGATCGAAAGAGGCAACCATCCTCATGAGAGAGTAAGCACTAAGCACATGTATGACTACGTAGCAATGTCCTAACTCTTTCGACTTATAAGCTCTCCACTGCTAGGTAAATCAGATAACAGAGAGTCGCAGGTTCATTTTTCACTTATTGTAGTTGGCGTGCAATGTTTGTTGTAGTGCATTCTTTTCAAGCAGTTCTTATCTAACCAGTGTGACATAATTAACCTTATAGGCCAAACTAATCAACAGCAAGAACCAGAAGCATGCACTTATCAATGATAAAAACTCTGACAATAAAGCATATGCAACTCATTCAACCTTTTTTCACACACGTCTCAAGCACCAGAAATACATAATTACATATGGTCACTCATGGCGCAAGAAGCTAATTATAACAAAGTATTTGTGTGTATTAATTGATGACCATTATACATACGACTCTAAATCTATCACCGAAAACATTATGGAAAATCATGAAGATAAACAAACTTATGACACTGATGACTAATCAGCATAATAAAAATGGTATATAATGTAAAATGTCGCAGCTGAAAGAAATGTACATATGACATTCCTATTTTGCAACAGAGAAAAATAGAACCAGCCAAAGCGTTAAATGGGTTTCTATGTAAAGGTTGGAGGCTATATTCTGATACATGCATACACAAATGCAACTGTAGAACTACTTGCCAAAGGAGAAGAAATAAATCTAACATATAAATAAGACGTGAAACTCAAACAAGAAAGAGGAATCGAAATTTCATGAGGGGAATACATCGTAGACTTGCTACTAAAACTGTAATTTGATTAATTTAATGCGGAGTCAAATGCAATGAGAAGACATGAGCAACAATATAGATTTGGGGTTAGTGTTCAGTCCCAATCTCTAGAATTCATGAAACATACTTGTAAGCAAGCATGAGAATTTCCACAATCTCCTAGGAATTCATGGTCTAGCCTACCCAATCTCAACCAGTGCCAAAAGTTGATGATCCCATGAATGCATTAATTAAGGTTGAACCAACTCTAGCAAGATATCCCAGCAGAAATTGGACAAATTAAGCTATTAATACTTCCCACTTACACAAAACAGAAATAAGACGTGAAACTCAAACAAGAAAGGGGAATCACAATTCCACGAGGAGAATACAACGTAGACTTGCTACTGAAACTATAATTTGATTAATTTAATATGTAGACAAATGCAATGAGAAGAATAGAAGCAGCAATATAGATTTGGGGTCAATGTTCAGTCCCAATCTCTCCAATTCATGAAACATACTTGCAAGCAAGCATGAGAATTTCCATAATCTCCTAGGAATTCATGGTCCAGCCTACCCAATCTCATCCAGTGCCAAAACATGGTGACCCCATGAATGCATTAATTAAGTTTGAACCAACTCTAGAAAGATATCCCTGCAGAAATTGGACAAATAAAACCATTAGTTTGGCAGCACATTTTTTGAAGAAACGTAGTATTTTAAAACCATAGTATTTTAATGCGTGGGCAACAAATACTCTAGTTTTTAAAAACCATAGTTTTTCTCAGTTTTGTCAAAACCACCGAAGTGTTTGGCTGGTGTTGTTTTGCTATAGTTTTCAGTAAGAATTATGCATGCATGACAGCTGAACCTAAGTCAACTACACAGGCAGATCAATCATCGTGTGCTTACTCAGCTACACAGCCAGATCAACGAGCGTGCGCTAACGGCTTCCGGCTACATGCAGCCTTGTCATGCACAAGGTCAGTCTCCTCGTACGAATATCAGTATGCTCCAATGACCGATTGATCTACTCCACGAGCTAGCTTTGTTCGAGACATGCGGTACAACCAAAAAATAATTGGCAACCAGCGAACCCCTAGAAGTATGCAAGATCACCGGAAAGTAACTGGTGCCGTCGCCCCAACCAGCGGCATCCATCAATGCTGCCCCTTCCGGCAGTGGTACAACAAACCGGTGAGCTTTCCAGCAGTGAGGTACATTTGATCGTGACTACAGAGACGTAAGAACTGGTGACGACGGCCAGATTCAAGAGACCAACCAAATGCTAGGTAATCACCTAACCTAAAACGCCTAACAATAAGATAGAGGAGGAGTTGGAGGCGGCGATTGGATCTTCTTATCTATACGTAGATGGCGATGTCTATAGGCCGAGCCCTCCCCTGAACGATCTCTGAGTTCAGTTTAGAAAAAGTGGTCGGGACCTGTTTTTTAGATACTATGGAAAAACCACGGTATAAGAGATACTACAGTATCTTAAACCACAGTCCTTTTTCAGTGCAGACACCTCAAAGTATTTAGTACCAATTTTTTTCTTCAGAAACCATAGTATTCGTAAAAAACTTCAATTACTTTGCTCCCAAACGCACCCTAAACTTTCCACTTACACAAACAGAAAGCTATGCACGACTTAGTACACACTTAAAATTGCAAAGTTCAACTGATTTCATAAACGAAATGGCTTACAACCATGCTCTAGCAGCTTGGTCATTACCTCTCTGATATGCTGGTTCAACAGTTCAAGTTATTAAAATAAATCTCTTGAAAATAATACCAACAAATATTTGCTAGTTATAAGCATTACGTCATATGGGATCTTGAAAGAGCAGTATGAAGGGGAGAAGTTACTATGTCAATCTCATATAGAAAATCGCAATAACAGTTCTCATAAGGTCCGTGATGGTAACAATTATGTGCCGCCCTATGGTTTTTAGGCAGCAACATTCTTTTTGTGTCTTGTCAAGCTATCCATATTCTTATAAAACAACCATCCTCTAGGCCAATATTTCACCGAATATACACCATTTAGAAAGATAGAAATCTAACCTGCTGTAGGCAAGCTTAGCAATGAGAATTATGGGCTGGCACTTCAATTTCTCTGACGTAACCAATATAATTTCCAGGTGTGATGGGGCCTTGCCAAAAATGATTTAAATGGATGACTTTCCTGAAAAGAACAATTCATGTTAGCATCATACTAAAGCAGATCAAACAAGAGCTTCAGCACACAATAATTAATTACAATGGAACGAATAGGCGCACCATACAAGCAACAAATCTGCACTGGAGATCCATATTGAATTAACTAACCAAGCTAACCTGAGAATATTTATTTCGGGCACAAACATCGAACTGGTCGCATGGTAGTAACACCATGTGCACTACCAAATCAATCTAAATCCCAAAACATGCCCTTAAAACCTAAGAAAATGAAAAAAAATCGGACGCCGCCATGGAAAGATGAGGAAGAGCAAGAAAGAACTCACATGTGCAAGCGTTTTCTCCATGGACTGGGACTTGTCCACCAGATATCCTCTTCTATAGGCGCCACCTCCACCTTGCCCCTCTTCTACAGGCGCCACCTCCACCTTGCCTTGAACAGAGATTGGAAGAGGAGGGACAGTGAGGAAGAGAAGAAGGTCGGGGGAAGAAGAAAGAAAGAGAGGAAAACTCACCTATCCGAGCAGGGGGTAGGGGCGGAGGCGGCCATACCCGTTGAGGAGGAGTGGCGCCGCCGCTGTTGCGCGTCGGATGCAGAAACCCAGGAGAAGGGGGCAGAAGGGCAAGAGGAACGCCGCCGCCGCTGCAATTCGTTGAGATGGAGCGATGCCGCCGCCGCTGCGTGTCGGATGCAAGAACCCGGTAGAAGGGGGCAGAAGGGCGTCCCGTGACGAGGCAGGAGCTGGATGCCGGGCGGAGAGGCGGCGGACATGCGGGAGCAAAGGCGGGGGAAGAAGAGGGACGCGGGGCGGACGGGATAAGATTAGCTGTTGTGTGTGCTAGGTTTTCTCCCACCCCGCACGTTCTCTCCCGCAGTAAAACAATTGCCCACACAGAAACAAGCAAACCCACCTCTTGTTCCCTGGCTCCCACAGGCCAACAAGGCCCACTTGTCATCACACAGAAGCCAAATCAGCACGTAAAAAAGAAGGGATGGCTGAGGTTTCGACAGCGCTGTAAAAAGTACAATCGGTTCAGGATCGTGCGAACCAAACGTGCCGCTCGACGCAAAGGCCCCAGGAAGGCGGGTAGAGTAGCAAGGTTTATATGTTCAATTGTGTAGTGAAATTGGGGGGTCGATACCTTCATATGTGGAGATGAGGATTTTGGTGCAAAACTATGGTAGTGAAATTGTGTAGTCTCTACTCCTAATGTCTCAGTTGGTAGTCTCCGTTCCAGGTTAAATTTCATCTGGTTTTATTTCGTCCGGTTTTATTTCGTATGTTTTATTTCATAGGTTTTATTTCATCCACCACTATCGGTTTTTTTGTCCCGCTTCCTCCGCCCACGTCCGTCTCCCTGGCTCCCTACCCATCCCCCGACCAAGCTAGGGTTCTCATTCGTCGCCGCCATCCGACCCCGCCTCCTCAAGCAGGGCTGCTCCCCGGCGACGTCATCGCACCAGCCGCGACCTCCTCACCTCATGAATCTGCCAAGGTCGTTGCCCGCGGTGGCCACCGACGCCTTGCCGGCTGCAGCCTCCCAGCTCCTCTCTATGCACCGCCGCTAGGCCTGATCCCACGGACGCCCCGAGCACTCCGCCACCGTCCCGATCGGATCACGCTGCCCGCCCGATTGGATCACGCCGCCCGCTTGTTCGGCAGGGAACGCCGCCGCTGCACGTGCGTTCAGCAGGGAACGCCGCCGCCCGATTGGATCTCGGCCGCCCTGTAGGAGTTCATGCCGCCGCCCGGCTGCACGCCTTGCCGGACACGGACGAAGAGTCTCCATGCGCGGAGAGTCCAGGTAGAAGTCTTTCTCGGGCACACGACCTTGCCGGAAACAGACTCCACATAAAAGGCCTCAGAGCCCTCCATGGAAGCATCCAATCCTCGCTGTACTACCAACTCCGTCGGCCGCTCCTGCTCCATACGCACAATCTCGCCGATGTACCAGGTACGATTGATCTCATGCGAGCTACATTCAGTTCTGTCGTTTTGATTTGCAAGCTAATTCACTTCTGCCATGTTGAGAGATTTAATATTATCTGTGTGTCTGCAAGCGTAGCTGCCATCATCATTACCTTGCCCATATACGAACAGTCTATTAACTCAGTCGGGTTTCAACTCAAATTGTGGGAATTACATATATTAACTGCTTGTTGCCTGCTCTGTTCCTACTTGGTGTGGCCACATATAAGTCTTCTGATTGTTTGGGATAATTTTTGAGAATCCACTGAATATTATTCCTATGTGATTGTGTGCTGTCGATCAGATTTCTTTAAGACCCACTGAGATTTAGCGGACCGTGGATACATCAAGGCACCAAAACTGCAGTACTTCCTGATGTGATGTGTGTAGCTCAGATGGCCACATGCCTGTTTACGAAAGAAAACACAACACATTTAATTCCTTGTTTTGGTCCAACAACAATATATTGTTGCCTCTTTGATGAATAAAGGTCCTTGTATCCTTTAGAATATTGTTACTTGACTGTTCTGATCTTCCACTGCTGTTTGGAATTTTGTGGATCTATGGAAATGTTATTTATGTATGTATGTGGTGTGTTTGTAGTTGGAATCCTGAATTCTATGTTTGTAGTCGCCATGGACGGGTGAGATCTAGAGACGGCACCGCGGTCGCGAGGAGCAGCGGTTGAGGAGAAGCAACAATAACCCGTGCGTGGGTCGCGAGGGCCCGAGCATTTGCGAGAGGGGATGGAGCGGCGACTGCGTCGACCCGCACAGTTGCGAGAGCGGATGGAGCGATGGCTGCACGGACGTGCTTGTGGAGGTGCCGGTATGCCCCCTAATTTTGAGCCTGGAAGGGTCCTTGCTCTACCTTTGCCTCAAGGGTGTTCATCTACTTGTTGCCGTGCTCTGGAATCTGGACGATGCACTAATGCAGGTTTGATTTTTTTTTTGCATATCCCTGAATTTTTAGAGCCGTGATTTAAATGCTGTCGTGTGTGCCACCGTGTCCTGTATAATGATTCTTATTGAGGCACTGCTGCAACCCAGTTTGCATATCAAATTGATGCAAGAAACGAACTAATACATAGAGAGTACAAATCACTAATCTATATATGCCCTGCAGTACGTGTGTGTCTGGATAGGTAGAGATGGATAAATTTTGTATGTTTTTGTTCCTGGTTTTTCACATCGATTATGGATTTGGAAGCTAATCCTGGAATGTTTCAATTGCCTGATATATTATGGATTTTCAGTGAGCATAAGCCTGCAACCTTGAAGGAAAAGCCATTGCCGCTGATGACATGATACTACGGGTGAGATTTTTCATGTTTACTTTGTTATGTTAGTATGTTGCCTCGAAAGGTATAACTGATTTAGTAGATGTACTGCACTCCTTACAGTCGAGTGTGAGTAGTTCTGCTTGAAGAGGCCTTGGTGATTTTGGTTCATTTATTGTAAAATCTTGTGATGGCTTGACACAACAGAGTGAAACCACATGAATTCCGTTACACTAAATTCTTATCATTTGCTCGCCTTATTTGACAAGGTGACAGGCATATCTTTAAAGTTGGTCAGGCATCTTGGCAGCCGCCACTGGAGCAACACATCCCTGAGCGAGCAGATGATGCATAGGGGCACCTATGGAAGAAGAGGTCGGGGATGGTAGAC
Source organism: Thinopyrum elongatum (assembly GCA_011799875.1). Classification (NCBI taxonomy): domain Eukaryota; kingdom Viridiplantae; phylum Streptophyta; class Magnoliopsida; order Poales; family Poaceae; genus Thinopyrum; species Thinopyrum elongatum. Next base: position 14,008,364 of record CM022301.1, on the reverse strand, counting down.
AAGGGCGTTGACGCCGGTGCGGGCTCCTTAAAGCCTTCGAGGAGGATGTCGCGGTCGGGCCCGGGGGCGGCTGCACTAGAGGACACCATGGTCATTGCATTCTAACTGTATCAGCATGAGCAGAGAAGACCAAGACCAAGTGAAGGTCACATGGACGTGTGAATCAGTGGGCAAGCCTCATTTTTCTTCTATACATTAGAGCAGCCCAAGATACTTGGCATCCGTGAGACCCATAGATCAGCTAGGTAAGTACAAAGCTACGAATTTTCATGTACCTATGTGAGTTTTGTGATGTTTCCCTAATAGAACAGAAGCATCCTACTTATCAGTCTAAGTAAGTTTGTGAGTTGATCCACTGCTGAAAACAATTCAGTTGAACATGTTTGTTCCAGCAGTTTTAGGTAAACATGAATGTACATATGCAGTTTGATTCCATGTGAAGCCATGGACAAATAGCACATGTATCACATGGGCGGCCCAGAGGTGCCATCTGTGTTGCGGTGCTGGTGCAGCGTCACGCCATGATGTGCCGTGCCTAAGGCTGAGCCAATGCAAGCAAACGCAAAATAGTGAAGTGGAACTAAAATAGGTATTTGGGGGAACATCCGTTGTAAGTTATTCTCCATGTCTACTCTTCTTCCTTTTAGCTACTTTATCCCCTCCCTTGAAAATTTATGGGCTGCTGGGTGTAATTCTCCTTATAATACCGAGACTCGTACAATATGTATTTGTTGGTGAATTCTGCTGTTCTGGAGGTCCGTGGATGTGTTTATTCAAAGCTTTGATGAGAAATTTTGATCATTGTTGTTCATCAGTGTCCAATTAGGTTTAGTTTTAGAAATCTTGAATATGTATTTATAAAATATTCAGATGGAACAACTCAGATTAAACTATCTAAAAATTCTGGGCCCCCTCTATAATAGTTGCATGAATAGAAGTGAGGAGACTGAGTGTTAGTAGGTCATAAGTACCTTACTATATTCCCCTTCATTACTGCTTTGTTTTGGTTGAACACCTCGCAATCGTCGCTCCTCCAAGTCTGAACTCCACCGCCGTGGCTCGTATGACACATCGGTGATAATGTGTTTGGTTGTAATTGTACACCACACACGTAATCACGAGTATGTCTTTCCTGTGGCACCAGAGTTCCAATTTTGCGGCGGCTGGTTGTTTCTTAAAATTGTTATATGAACCTTGCAGGACTTCTTTGCCAGGATGCAGAAGGTCTATAATTTCGTGGCAACACCACATTAGGTAATTCAGAATTTTACTCTCTATTCTCATACCTTTTCCTACAATGATGTAGCACAGGTCCGTTTTGGTGGTTTGCTTTGTTGAGACAGGATATATATCGGGGAGAGAAATCATAACAGGGGTTGGTGGAGCAGAAGAGGGCAAAGGAAGACTCGTGGGAGCTGTGAGGCAATGATTTTGTGGTATGTTACTGTTTTAGGTGTGATATCAGTTCATAATTTACTGTAGCTACCAGTTCTCTACTTTCTATGTAGATTAATTCTGTTTGCTAGCCATAAGTGTTTTTTGGATACCAACTAAATATTGTGAAAGCAACACTAAAACATACATGCAACTACTAAATGTAAAATTGTTTCTCTGCTGGTACAAACAATCATGTAGATTACTGCATGTAGTTTCTTTTTGCATACAACATACTATCCAGTAGTGCCAAAATTAGAATCTCAATCCCTGTCCGTTATACAAGATGCAAAAGAGTTCAGAATAAGTTATTCATCATCATCTTCAAGCATTTTCCGTTGTAATGTATATTTTGTATTTGTGTACAGTTGGACACATACATACAGTATGTCGAACTTATGAATAAGAAAAGGGACCCTAACTCTATGCAATGTTTTGTTGCAATAGCAGCACTTGGTGCTACTAATGTTGCCTCTGTCGAAGTATGTCTTCTGCATGACATTTATTTATATTCAGATCATTCTAAGGTATGCTTTAAATGGATTTCTATTTATGTTACTATACAATTTTGCTTTTTTTTATATATAACTAATGTCTGTCCCACCATTCCCAGCATGATTTGGCATGGTATCGACTGTAGTTGCTGTCTTCGAAGCACCTTTAACCAAGGCAAAACACATGAAACAATCTCTTTGAATTTACGATTCTGCGTCAAGGTTGGTGATAGGATTAGGGTAGGGGAAGCCAAGGGCGATGGAACAAATTATAGCAGTAGTCTCTTTTCCAGTTATCATCGCACTATTCATTGAAACAAGCCGATATGCCCACAACTCTACACGACGGCATGCATGTGAGGGCAGCAACAGTAACTATAATTATAACTTTAGTCATCGTTGGAGAAGCAAGTGCATTCATATATAACTTTATCTCTTGATATTTTTTGTTGTAGATTTAGCTTTTTCACGAATCCGTTGTACAAATGTTCATTGGTTGGAGGAAGAGGAGTGAATTCCTGGTTTAAAAAATTGATAATGTCGATTGATGTGCATGATGATCCTCCATGTATAATATGTATGCCCCGGTTCTGGTATTTTTCTTTAGTTAACTGTTGGTCAGTTCGCCAGGAAGCTTTGTATTCCTGTTAACTATTCCTTTAGGCGACACTAGCTTTTCTTTTGTTTCCTCAACCTATTTCATAATGTAAACAATTTTCAGACTAACACTTAAAATTTTGGATGACTGCGTTTCAGATCTTCAGCCTCAATTGGTTGGCCCATTTATGTTTTGCAAGATTTATTTATGCCGTTTCCTCCCAAGAGTAATAATTTCGGTTTCAGATGTGCTAAAATTCTCATCGTCACAAACCTTTCAAGGTATCCAGTATTACACTCATTTTGTTTCAGCATAATACTATATATACTCTGCTATTTTTTATGTTAAACATATATGCTTGCTCTCCTCGAAAGTTAATTGCTCTAGACAAGCAGCAACATACATTTTTTAATGTCCTACTTACGTGCAAATTTTCGTCAAGAGAAAACATTCATAATGCACAATAATTTAAAATAAATTTTTCATTGAGAGAAAAGGTAAAATAAAATCAGTGCTATTTTCTCACAGTAAGTTAGTTGGAGATGAATTGGGATGACTTGGGCATTACAATGAACAGTTTGTAAATGATGTACCGGCCAGCTGACTTATGTATCTTGCAGTGTCGGCGTCATACTTCTGTACATACGTACCTTGAATAGTTCTACTAATTTGGGTTTCCTGTATACGTACCTTGACCCTTTGTTCCTCTACACCAGCAATGCTTGAGGATTCACTGGATGTATTGAGATCAAATTTTGGATGCCAATTTGGATACTCGGATTACACGACCATCTGTGCATGCATAGATGAGATGTTTTTTCATGGAATGTTTTGACGTATGGTGATTTTTCATACACTCTTTTCATTTTTTATCTGGTTAGGGTGAACAATACTATTTAGGTGATTGTGAAAATGCAGGCTACAGTACTAAATTTTTATAAGGTTTGTGAAAATACAATTTTCTACATTAAGGATGTGCCCAGCTTCCATGGCAGAGTTTAGTTTGTTAGTACATTAGTGGGCGTGTTATGTATTCGCAAGGTTGTGTCCAGTAGAAGACTTAATTCCTTGTAACCATAAATGTGAGCTAGGAAGAATAAAATTTGTGCTCTATTGAACTTACTGTAGAGCGGAGCAAGACGATCAAAGAGAGGGAGGGATTACAAATATTTCATTCATGGCAGAGTTAGAAGTAGAACGAGCAATGTAGATGGACAATTATGCTTTCTTAAGAGTATATATTTTTCGTGTGAACTATATTTATTTTTCCGTGGCAACGACAGTTGGTCTTGAGATTGACAAAGTCGCAAAAACATCGCCTCCCATTGAAAGAAGATTTCCCTGCCACCACAATTGTTACTATTGTCAATTGTATGTGATAGTGAGAGAATATTACCTTGAGGTGTTTTAATGTACTATCATTGGTGGATAGGAAGGGTATGAACCATGACAAACAAGAGCAATGACTATGTGATAGCAAGGTCAGAGTTGAGGTCGAAGGGCTATCAGAAAATAGGAGGTAGGCAGGGAGAATGAAGATGATGTCATGTCTTGTTGAGGTGGTGACCCATAAGTAAATACTCTTGTTGCGGTCATGTCACGCGATGATGCCAAGAGTAATTTTGTCCTACCTTGTCTATAATTATGTGCCTTGGTCACCGTGCCAAAAATAATACACCTTAGATAAAGAAACGGAGGGAGTAGAAAGGAACAAAGAGATAAAAAAGATTATGTTATGTCTTCCCACAATTTTGGTATGTATCTAAAAGTATATTATCTATGTATGTACTCCTAGAAAAGCTGAGGTACTCCATCTTGATGGAGAAGATAAAAATGCCCACAATTTATGGTCTTGTGCTCATCTATTTTTGTATTGCGCCCGTAGCAACGCACGGGCATTATGCTAGTAATTTTAGTTTGGTGATGATTTTGGTGCAAAACTATGATGAGTGTTGTAGTATTAAAACTATTGTCTATTTATGACTAATTTGGATTTATGATTAATGTATGACACAATTTGTTGCATGTTTGTGGCATATATATGCATATAAGGGAAAAATAGGGAAAATTCCATTTTGCGGTACGGTTTTGCGGTATATGAAACGGCCGCACCCAGCCCGTACCGCAAAAAGGGCAAAAAACAGTTTTCCATACCGCAAACAGATTTTGCGTATGGCCATGCGACGACGAGGGAGGCCGTGGGCGAGGGGGAGGAGGCTCCGTCCGGTTGGGGAGGCCTCCTGACCCTCCCCTGCTCCTCCACCCCTACCTCAAAGACCCCGTCGCCGCCCCTGCCGCTCTTATCTGCCTTGTCCGGCTGCAATCGAGGGGCGGAGCAGATGAGGACCAAAAACGCATTGGAGCGCGGTCTCTATTCCCTCTCTAGCGGCCGCGTCGATGGCTGCGACCTGGGGAGGGTGTGGATTGGACGGTCATCTCCGTCTTCTCTAGCTGCCGTCGATGGCGGAGCAGATGACGAGCAAGCTGCGGGGGTGGGAGTGCTAGCGGGTCCGCCACTCGGCTCGGTCAAGAGCTGGGGAACGGTGGCCGGGCCAGCCCGCCGCTCCTCTCCACTTCATCTGGTCGCCGCAGGCCAGGTCAAGGGTGGATGAGGACGTGAGGTAGAAGCTGAGAGGATGCAGCGGCATTGGGGATTTTTTTTCACAACTCCTAACCTCACGCCATCCCATTTTGTCTTACCAACCAAACGACACTACGTGAAACAGGAAGTTTGCCGTGTGTTTTTTCTTTTCCGTGTGCATTTTGTCGGGACACAGAGCAAAGTACCAAAAAAGCACACGGCAAAGTCAGTGGACACATGTCTCTTAACGGGCAAAACAAACGGCGCACCAACGGTGGGCTCCACTATTGGGGCTTTGCCGTGTGCTGCACATGGCAAAGTAATTTTTTTCATTTCATTTTTTTTCTGTTTATTTTCCCATGGTGGGTCCACATGTCAGGACTTTGCCGTGTGCGGCAGACGGCAAAGTGTCAAGATTTTTTTTCATGTCAGGACTTTTCCCATGTCAGGATTTGGAGGCTTGATTTAGGTAGGCGAGATATTTTCGTAGGCGAGTTATCTTACATCTTACATTCTTAAGAAGTTGATCCCCACTAATACCAATTCTCTCTACATACAGGCTGTCCACGTCATCATGATGCCACATCAGCGTTAAATTTCCAAACAACCAATCGGTCTCTCTGTTTCTAGCCCCTCTCGGTCTCTCTCCCCCAGCGCTATTAATTCCCCTAAGAAGAAGTTCACATGTGCCTATATTTACAGCGTGCCTTTTCTCCTCCCTTCCTCCTACAAATAGATGTCTCCGCTCCTCCTCCCATCACTCATCCCTCTCACTTCATCTCCCCGGTGGTCGTCTCTAGCTCCAAATCTAAAGATGGTGTCTGCAACCTGCTAGGCGAGCAACATGCCCTTGACGAGCAGGTCCATGTTGAGATCCAATACATCTTTTGCGAGCGGCAGTCACATCAACTTCTTCCCTTCATCTTCCACAACCAATTTCCTTTCTCTTCATCTTCTCCACTACTATTTTGTAAAAGAAACTGAACAATTTTACTTCTCCTCCTTACCTTCTCCATTGAACAGAAAGATGAGCAACCGATGGAGTTGGCACCACAACCAGGCGTTCGGGCTTCTGCTCCAGTGGATCCGTCATGCTGCCTCCAGGCCCCATCCTCGACGCTCGTGGCTTGCTGGTACAGGGTGTGCTGGAAAGGAGGATTAGGAGCCTTGCCGTCGGCCGCAACGATTTTTAATCCCCTCACCATACCCGGTTAGTTCTGACAGCCCCCCTGCGTCCCCAATCATGGCCTAATTTAATTATCTTTTACTGTCAGATTACCCTGCACTTGCATATGACTTATTTTTGTCATGCCTTCCGTGTGTGAGTGTTCAGAGATAAGTCAATGTTCATGTTATTTGCCGTAGATCATCCTTGCAGGTCGAATTTTCTGCTCATAGATCATCGCTGCCGTGTTGATGGTCCGCCCTGTACGTCATAGTAGAGGCCTGAGCGCGTGTAGTCATCTGCCTCTTCTTCTACTCACCACCCTCCACTGTCGCCTCTACCCAAACATCTTCCACGTGAACGCCAAGCAAGGGCACACAGGTGAGCTCCTCTTTTCAACGCATTATTTCCACTGTACATCAGTTTGAAAATACAAGGATAACCTTTGATTGATTGGACTATATCTTTACGGTTTTTGGAACTTGCTGCTTCAGATTGTAACACTGTTGGAGTTTGAGTAATACAAGTTTCTATTCGCAAAAAAAAAAAAAAAAAGATGTGGCTGTACAATTGTTCAGCGGTAACAATGGTGGATTTTGGTACTAATCAAAAAGAAATTAAAAACCATGGCGTATATGATGTGATTAAGCCCCTAAGCTTATCTGGACTTTTTTGTAGTTTGCATGACTAATAAATTACAACAATGCAATGGGCCACTTTTCTGAATTATTCTTTTTTATAGGTGTATATTTAGATTTTGACATTATTCATTTTGTATGACATTTGACTATGTTCAGAAGAGATCATGAAGGTCAAGGCATTTAGGAAGACAGGAGCTATTCCAACTCTTGGGCATTTCAATTGTTCAAATCTGTGAAGAATCGATTGTAAAGGAACAACAGTATCGAACAAATGATCGAATCAATGTTCTTTATTGATGATTGACATGATATATATACAATCACAATGGACGCGATGGTTTGCTAGAGGCGTCTCCACGGGAACCGTCGTGGACAGTTGTTGGCCTTTTTGGAACCGCCAGCGCGGAGAGATGGGAGCGGGGATTATCCCTAATAACCATAAGGATTATTATTTAACACTCCCCCTAATCACCGCTTGATTGCATAGTAGTCCATCATCTGATAAAGTCTCCTCCAAAAACCCTATGGGAAAAATATGTGGAGTAGTGTAGGATATGCTGGTAAAACTCCTTCAAACCCAGTGGGAAAATAAGGAGAAAATGATCCAACATATAATGATTATTGCCTCCGTAACTCGATATGAAGTATATCCACAAAATTTGGAGGACAATAAATATGTCGTATATACTTTCCTAAAAACCCCGGTGGGGAAAACAGAAAGTATGACACATGATCTCATGTTGATATTACCTCATTAAAAACCTTTATGAGAACCTGTAAAGTAAACTCATGAAGGGAAAAACAGTATAATATGATGCATTGAACAGGAATAATTCAGGAAGATACTCCCCCTGATTCTTGCAAAATTCGAAGCAGTCACGTACCAATTCCATGAACACATTTCTGGAACATAGAAGTTGGTAAAAACCTGATGAACAAATCAGTCGCATGATTTGACTTGCAAGATATGCAATATAGTGATATTGCTTATTATGTAACCTGTTTGCATCCGGGCAACACAAGAAACATTATCGTTGAGATAATGGTTGGTGGATGTAGCCATGAGGTCTGTTTTGAAGACTTCTCATGAGAGGGCTACTACACCTAGGAGGAACACTAAGCTTGTCTACGATCTGACATAGTAGGGATCTGATCGATGTATCCAATGATATCAGTGTTCACATTTCTGTGAAACTGAAAAACCAGGACAAGATGTTTCATGCATTGGAGATATCGAAAGATATTCTTGAGTACCAACCAATTGTGTTTGGTGGATCCAATGGCATTATGGAACGTTGAGTCCCAATATCTCATTTCCATCATCTCTTGGTCTAAATAGATCTTTCTCTACGTCTAGAGAATGAACTACCATGTGAGTTATGGATGGATAAGATTTGTCCACAATGAATTTCTCCAATATATTTTGGATATAGACAACATAGTATACCATAATGTATGAATGAAGGTGCTCAAGTTGTAGTAACGAGCGTTATTTTGGTTTACCAAATCCTTCATTTTAAACTTGGTCATTTAGATGATTACATGTGTCGTCATTGCAGACACACAAACATGGATAATCATCATTGTAGGAGTAATCCTTATGTATAAGGATCTAACTACATCGGTTGTACCATATGTACCGATAACAATAAGTCTGATGGTGACTTACTGATTTTACACAATGTATGTTGCGTATTGCATTTCGATTCAGAAGTGAGATTCCATCGGGAATCAACCATATATGTCTGAATCTAGTGATCCACATGGATATGTGATCACTACATCTATCAATTGCAGAGATAGATGATTTTGTACTGCCAATGATATAAATAATCAGAAAGGGATTCCATCTCTGGAGAATAGTGGGGTATCTGCGTAAACCCTTATGCTACAATACTTGCTCCCTGTTTCACCACCTTGTTGTTCTCAATTCTGTTTCCAGAAGAAAACTGGTGTAGGTATTGCTTATTAATACCTTCCCATTATTGAGCAAGATTATTTCTACCTAGATTATACCCTTTGCTCGAGTTCAGTCCGAGTGTTATTCACACTATGCCATGGCCATGGTCTTTGGATCTGAATCATTTGAAAGGTTTTGCAATCTAGTTGAGAAATATATGTCGACAATTATAGACTTCCGGTTATATGATTCTCCAGAATCTATATATCAATATAGACTTGATGGAAATATCGTTACCCATGGTGACTGCTCGCAATTTCCCAATGCGGCTGAGTCGGGTATTCTGATGTCCCGGTCATTGTGTGCACTATGACCTGGGTTGGTGGAGGTTTCCCATCCACTGGGTATACTACCCATTAGGTGTCTATCAACGTGAAGTTGACTTGCATTTACTGATTCACAGGCCTTGTTATCCTTGCTTGCGAGAAGCTGAATCCTGATGTACTTCTGCCATACATCTCCCCCTGTTGCTTTGAACGGGGAGTGGAGTGGATTTTGTTGGTACCTCCACTCTTTCAGGCGTACTTTTGCAGGATTGTAGGATTGTGTGACACCTTTATAGTCAGTAAATGAATTTGGCAGGTTATTTGCAATGTGTTGAACGCATGGTTCAGATCTTTGAGTACGTGGATTTGAGGCAGAAATGTGTTGAACATTCTACTAATTTCCTGGCATTCTTTATGGTACTTGAAATCTCCCCCTAATGCCGGGAAATGTTCCTCATTGAATCAGCATACTGGCCTTGAATAACTCCCCATGCGAGGGGCTTGAGGTATTGATGGAAATACAGTTATTCCTCACATAGATCCCAACTATATGTTGAGGATGTATGCCGGGTGGTGATATCGGTATGCAACTGAATTACCGCAGATGGGAAATACTTGGTAGATTTCCACGTATCAAAGATAGAGGGGAATAATAGTATGCAGTTTGGTCATGAGCGTGTAAAATTGCATGACTCCAACGTAAAGTTGGTAAGTTGCAATTCCAAAGTAAAGATAATGCAATGAGCTTAACTCTTTGGATAAAGGATTCTACCAAACCATTTTGAGTCTAGACATTAGGACAAATTGCTAAACTTCAATCCGAGGGCCATAGAGAAGGCACTCAAGGATAATTCTGCAATGCTATCCATTCGATTTGCTTGAAATCGATGTCAGGATAATGAGCCATTGGTTTCATGTGAATAAAGCACACACTTAAGACCATCGTGAAGATATGTCCTTTAGAACCATGGAATACCTGAATAGTCTACTCAATGGTTGGGAAGAGCCACTTACCTCGACTTGATGCATTCAAGGAGTCTGAGTGGTTCAGCATACACTTTAAGGTGTGCGAGCCTTAAAATTTGCCTCCCTGTGTCACATGTAGTGCACACAAAATCCAAATATTGTTAGAATTTAGCATCATAATAATCATAAACCATTGGAATTGCTGATAGTTTCGGTTTCAACCCAATGTCTTGATGACCAAGGCGAGAATGCCAAGTTTGTCATGTAGAAGACATTTTAGAAAACTACCTTGGGCGCAACATGTGCTACGGGTTTTATAGTATGTGTAGTACAATCCAGATGATACATAGAGAATGTGCTTGCCATATCCGTTGCATATGGTAAAGAGAATGTATTCCTCTTTGTTGTCATCATAAGTTTCGCTACAGAAACTATTTTGACGGATATCTCTATGGTTTAGTAGGGTACGAGTTAAACCGGGAAGCAATAAAGCATCCTGACATGACTCGAGTACCCACAGGGATAGTAAATATGACTCGAGGTGAGCCAACAAATACCTCATCGCGTCTAGCGATTTTAAAATATCTCCTTTCTCTCAACGAGAGTGGAAACTTTGGACTTCTCTGAGTATAGAGTTTTTGGTGCATATGTCCACAAGGCACATATTATCTTTCATCGGATTGACTCCCTTAGAAATCTATATATAGACATGAAGATTCTCAATATGAAATCACTGTCAGATATATAGAATACATACAAAGTATTGACACCAAAGTGCTGATACAATATATTGTGATGTACAATATATGATGACAACAATACTTGTGTTCTTATTAAAACATCAGAAATGGACATACATTTTATTGACCACTCAGGAGATTGAGAGACTAGACGAAGTCTTCAAACATGTTAGTTGAGTCATATTCAACCATCATGTTCTCCATGCTCAAAGGGTCTCGTGACTGCTAGATAGTCATGTTGTCGCTAGGTCATGGAAAAACACCACGCAGACAATTGACTTCATGTTGCTGTCACGTTGAAGGTTGAAGTGAGACTCAAACCTTTGCCCTTGAGATTCTTTGCGTCCCAGGAATTGCTGACGCATAATAACTAGATGCTGAGATCTGGATCGGTATAATGCCTTATGATTTATAAGGCAACATATTTCTTTTTCTGTTATCGGTGTGACTCCAACAGGAGGTGAATCCTATGGGTCTCGGATTGCACACATTGTCCCACGAGACACAGGAGTGATCATGATGTCCATGGCCCAGATAAGGCAGTGGTGGCCATTGAGGGCGAATGCCTCAAATTCTCTAGCCATCAGTTACCAGAGATAATTAATTTACGACAAGTAAATTAAATACCATCATGGTTAATGTTGTAATGAAATTTGCAAAATTGATATAGTTTCAAGAAGTTGGCTTAAACCATTAGTGTGAATCTCAAATTGCTAAGTATGACACCTTAAAGATAATCTCCAAAATGGAGTAGATCTCGCAGCACTAGGGAGTATAATCTGATGAAATCAGTAGATATTCACTCGTAATGACTTATGTCATGACTTAGAAAAATGTGTGAGAGAGCACTTTGTAAAGCAATCATAATGTCGAAATGACAAAATATAGGCTTTATCAGTAGTCATCGATAATCAGCGTAGGCAGTAGATCCATATGACTATCTTGTGATCTCAAGCATCAATTTGAAGAAATCACCTTGAATTTTGCATCTGTATTTGCAAGAAAATGAAAATCTCAATTGCAAATAGACGTATTAATCTCGACACGTGGTTAACATGGAAATAGATACATCATAGAAATATTCCGGAATACCTCGTACTCAACGGAGAAACAGTACTACAGAGGTACTGAATTTATCTTTGCAAGAGATTAAAAATCTTTATTGCAAATGGACGTAATTAATCTCAACACGTGATAAACGTGGAAATGTATTACATCAACTTAAGATCTGGAATACACCCCGGTACTCAACAGAAAAATACTACTAATGTAGTGAATAATAATGATGTTGCAAATTTGATTTTCAAGTGAAAAACTTGAATTGTATAGACCTCAAATTAAAATGAGATGATCTTGTATCAAGTTGCAAGATAATTCAGCGAGGTGAATTAATAATTTGCGAGAGAAAATTGATCTCAATCGCAATGAGATTCTTTTGTGAGAAAAAAAAATTCTCAATCGCAAATCAACATTGTTGTGCGAGAAAACTTAATCTCAATCGCAAAACAATTTCGAGCATTTACAACCATGCATCTCTAGAATTTTAAAACTCAACAGAAAATACAGTAATTAACAGGTCTAAGACAGGAATAAACCACTGCTAGAACTGGTGTCATAACACTAGATTGTTCATAAACTGAACTAGTGAAGCAGTAAAGAAAAGGCTATTAAACAAACAGCAACGTGTGCTGGTGTCTACATTCCCACTCGCATGCACATAGCCACGTAGGGCAGTCAGCCTGGTCAATCGGAACGGATAAGGAGAGCGACCCAGGAAAAGAAATTCCCCATGGCTAGTTCCCAATCCACGCCCGAGACTGAAATAGGCTAGAGCACACGGCCGGCCGGCGCCACCAGCATGCACGCAGTCGCAGCAGCCGCCGCGCTCGTCCTCGTCCGAGGATACCTCAGGGAGCAGGGTGCGCGACGCCGTTGAAGGCGCCGTTCGTGAGTCCGAGCACCACGAGACTCCATGTGCCGGAGCGGCCGCGCGACGGCGAGCTCGCCAGCGGGACGCCGAGGGCCTGTGCGCGGCGAAGGCAGAGGAGTGGCGGGCGTCGCGGACGGCAGGCACGGCCGCGCGACGGCGTCGACATCGACGCCTGCGGCGCTAGAGCAGCCGCTCACGCCAGGGCCGAAGGCAAAGGCGGAGGCTCCGGTCGGCGCGGACACGGAGGCAAGCGCGCCGCCGGGAGGCCACAGTCGCGGGTGCCGGCGCACCGCTAGGATGCAAGCCGTGCGACGCCGCGGAAAGGGGGGAACGCGGGGCCGGCCACTGCCGGTGGTGCGCGACGCCGTGATTGGGCTCACCTTGCTATGCAGGGGAGTCGCCGGTTGTCCTCCGTCGCTCGTCTTCGTCGACGGTACGTGCGGGACGGCTGCGCGCTACTCGTTTTTCTGCTCTTCTGTCTTCAATCGAATGGCTCAGCGTGAGCGTGCTGATAACGTGTGAAGAATCGATTGTAAAGGAACAACAGTATCGAACAAATGATCGAATCAGTGTTCTTTATCGATGATTGACATGATATATATACAATCACAATGGACGCGATGGTTCGCTAGAGGCGTCTCCACGGGAACCGTCGTGGACGGTTGTTGGCCTTTTTGGAACCGCCAGCGCGGAGAGATGGGAGCGGGGATTATCCCTAATAACCATAAGGATTATTATTTAACAAAATCGTCATGACAACAAAATCCTGCAGCAACGCGCGGGGTATCATCTAGTTGTTTGTGTAGTTCTGCCCTTCATCGCGTGTGAGAGATTTGGTATGCGCGAGATTTTGGGGCTTGATTTTGATAGGCGAGATTTTATTTTGGTAGGCGTGAGATTTGTTGGCAGGCCATACGTGCGTGAGGTGGTCTTAACTCATTTCCAATTAATACCATTTTTTTCTCCACCATAGTAATTAATGGTCTTAATTTGTTTCCAATTAAGATGTGGCTAGCTCTCATCTAGATGTGATTTAACTAAGTCTCATCTAACTTCTACATCATTTGATTTTACGTGGACATCCGTGAGATTTTTTCTTTTTTTGTTTGATTAAGCAAATGGTGTAGGAGTTAAATCAGACATTGCTAATTGTCATCTAGATGAGAATTAGCGAATCCGTATTAGAATACCTAACAATACCTAACGGGCCCTCCTCAGGGCGTGATTTTTACCGGTTCCTCTTGTGCTCCTTGTCGGTTGGCCTCCTCACATAAAGCTTCATTTTCTTTGAGCCCTCCTAGACGGGGTGGGCAAGCCTGAGGCATCATTGGTTCTGGAGGAGTCGTGACGAAGTGGGGTCCTTGTTATGGATCGTAACAAGGGTTTCTCGCCATAAAGCGTGATGGAACAACCGGCGGCATGCATAGTAAGCGAGAGACAATGAGTGTCAGGGCTCTTGTAGAGCCATTATTTCTGTTGGAAATATACATTAAAGGCAATAATAAATATATTATTATATTTTCATGTTCATAATTAAGTTTATATTTCTATGCTATAATTGCATTGGTTCTTGAATACGAGATTCAGAGGAAAACTTAATTGCATGTGTGGAAACATAAACAATGTCGGGCCCATGGAACCCGGGGTACCACGATCTGTGTGCCCGCGGCCCAGGGCGCGGCACCTGGCGAAGGCCCAGATAGGCGGCCCACCAACGGGCGCCCTGAAGCGAAGCCACCTCGCGAGGCTCCGGCCTCCCTAGGACCCCTCCTCACGGAGCGGGCAAGCAGGACTCAGCAGCGGCTCCACCGAGACCTCGCGAGGCGGTCTAGCGAGGCATCATCCCGATGGCTTGCAAGACAACGAAGACCCGGCCGGGTCGCGCGGTCTCTGCCGACCACGTGGGTGACGCGCGCGACGACGAATGACGACAGAGGGTGCGCCAGCGGGCGAGGATGGAGAAGATTTCCTCTTTGGTGCTAAGGGAGCAAGGCTAGCAGTCCATTTCCCAAAGCAACCCCCAAAGGTTGCCCGATCAGTGAAGGAAGGCCAAGACGGAGGGCGCGCAGGGCGGAGGTCATCACCGAGCCCACCGGCGCGTCATGGACAGCTGCTTTGCAGGCGAAGACCACCTTTTGTCAGGATAACCTGCGCCCCTGTCCCCTTTCAAACTTGCCGCTGTGTGGCAACCCTTCCCGCCAATGTTTTTGGGGAAGAGGACCAAGGCAGCTATAAAAGGGGTGCAGGGTGCCGCTGTAGATGGGGCTTCTGAGGACGGGATCCTGATCTTCCTCCCGAGCCCCAAACCTTGTACTCTCCCTCGCGAGATCAATCAAGCCAAGCAGGAGTAAGGTCTTACACCTCAAGGTGGCCCAAACCTGGGTAAATCCGCTGTGTCACCGGCCTTGCCTCGCACAGCGCGCTCTCGCCGTAGCTTCGCCGTAGCTGCACCGCGGTAGGGGACGGAGTGTAGGGACGAGCGCACCCCAGTGTTCGAACCTTTGGGTCATCGGAGCCCGACTTCCGACATTTTGGCACGCCAGGTAGATGTGCGCTGCCGTTCTTCCGTTCTACCAGCTTCATGGCCGATGCTCGCCGCGAGCGCGCCGAGCGCAGGGCTGGTCGCGTGGCCCAGACGGAGCCAGTGGGCCGCGGCAACTGTCGCCGCCACGTCGAGGACGTCATCGCCGCCGCCACCAAACCTGCCGCCCGTGCCCAGCAGGACTCCTCCCTGCACCCCTCCGTGCAGGCCGATGGCAGCACCGCCACGACCTCCTCCTCTCTCGGCCGTCGTGGGCCGCCGAACACGCAGGCCGCGCTGCTCATGGCGCGAGAGCTCCTCCGCTATTGCCCTGCCGACACCAGCTACGACGCTTGGCTTGGTCGCATCACCGAGATCGTCAACGCCGCTGGGGACGCTCCGGCGCCCTCCCACTCGCTCCGCCCTCCGCCGTCTCCCGCCGGGGACGTAGCGCATGGCGCTCCCCCTCCGCATCCTCTGTGCGACGAGCAGCCCGCCGGGCGCCAGCGCAACGTCCGGGCGCGTGAGCCATCCCGCAGCGCGTCCTCGCCCGTCCGGGACGAGGCCAGCTGCCAGACCGTCCACCGTGTGCCGCCCGACGCGCGTGCCCTCCTCGAGCAGCAGCGCCAGCGCTTGGACTGGACCGTCCAGGAGGTCGTGGCGGCCGGGCGCCAGAACCGCGCCGCCCTCGTCGGCGGGGTTCCCTCGAGCAGCGTGGGTTACCACGCCTTCACTCGCGAGCCGCGCCGGGTGGTATTTTGGCCTACCACGACGTGCACTCCCACAACACGGAAGACTGTCAGGAGCTCAAGCTTCTCCGGGACGAGCGCCTGGGCCACTGGGGCGACCGCAATGACCGCGGCACCGACCGCGGAGGTGGTCACACTGGCAACCGCTGGGATGGCCGAAACGGCGGTGGCAGCTTCAGGCAGGGCCGGAGCAACCAGCCGTGGCAGGCCGATCCTCAGGCCAGCGCCGCCTTGCCGCTTCTGTCGCCACCGCCTCAAAGGAACGGCGTCAACCAGCCTGGCAAGGGCGCTTGGGGCTACCAGGAGCCTCGCGCGGTGGCCTGCATCCTCGGCGGAGCCCAGGCTCCCGCGTCCAATCGCCACTTCAAGAGTTTTTCTCGCGAGGCGAACGCCGCCCTCTCGAGGCCCGAGGCTGCTCGCTCCCTCAAGTGGTAGCAGTACCCCATCACCTTCGACGACAGGGACCATTCCAAGTCCAGGGCCACCGCAGGCGTGCTCCCCATGTTGTGCACCCCCACCATCAGCAACGTCGCTGTCACCAAGACCCTCATTGACGGAGGTGCAGGCCTCAACGTGCTTTCCATCTTGACCGTCTAACTGCTCCAGGTGCCTTACGATCAGCTCATGCCTACGAGGCCCTTCTTGGATGTGACCGACGGCTCCACGCTCCCCCTGGGGCAGGTGCGCCTCCCCGTCACCTTCGGCACCCGCAAGAACTACCACACCGAGCTCATCGACTTTGATGTGGCCCACCTCGGCCTGCCCTACAACACCGTCCTTGGCTACCCCGCGTTCGCCAAGTTCATGGCGGTGATTCATCACGCCTATAACGTCCTTAAAATGCCGGGCAGCGGCGGCATCATCACCGTCTCCTGCGACGAGAGGGACGCGATCTGCTCCCTCCAGCATACTTAAAAGGCCGCCGCAGCCGTGCATCCAGCTGATAAGGACGCGGTCGAGCCCCCTGAGGCCGCGCCCGCGAAGAAGAAGCAGCTGTTCTCTCAGGACCGCGCCGAGACGAAGAAGGTGTCGGTCGACGGTAGCGGCAACGTCCCTGCCCTCACCATTGGCACCTGCCTTTCTCCTGCACAGGAAAGCGCGCTCATCGCCTTCCTTCGGGCAAACTCGGATGTTTTCGCCTGGAAAGCAGTTGATTTGTCTGGTGTACCAAGGGAGGTGATCGAGCACCACTTAGCGGTGTGTCCCACCGCACGCCCCGTCAAGCAAAAAGCCCGGCGCCAGGCGCCCAAGAAGCAAGAGTTTATTGTTCAGGAAGTGCACAAGCTGCAAGAAGCTGGAGTTGTTCACCAGGTGCGCCACCCCGAGTGACTCGCTAACCCACTCGTCGTCCCCAAGAAGGGCGGCAAGGAGCGGATGTGTGTCGACTTCCCGAGCCTCAACCAAGCCAGCCCCCAGGACCCTTTCCCTCTGCCGCGCATCGACTAGATCATGGATTCCACCGTCAGGTGCGAGCTGCTCTGCTTCCTGGACGCCTTCTCAGGCTACCACCAGATCAATATGGCGGTAGAAGACGTGGAGCGGACGGCCTTCATCACCCCCTGCGGCATATACTGCTACATCTGCATGCCCTTCGGCTTGAGGAGTGCCGGAGCCACCTTCTAGCGGCTGATGCACATCACGGTGGGGCCCCAAATGGGGAGAAACACGGAGGCATAAGTCGACGACATTGTGGTCAAGACTCGTGAGGCCGGGTCCCTCATCTCGGACCTCGAGGAAACGTTCGCCAACCTGCGCAAGGTTAACCTCAAGCTCAACCCCGACAAGTGTGTCTTCGGAGTCCCTTTCGGCAAGCTGCTCGGCTTCTTGGTCTCCCACTGCGGCATCGATGCCAACTCCGAAAAGATCAAGGCCATCGAGAGGATGCGCCCACCCCAGAGCCTCAAGGAAATGCAGCGTCTGGCGGGATGCATGGCCATGCTCGGGCGCTTCATCTCCAAGTTCGGAGAGCGAGCCTTGCCATTCTTCAAGCTCATGAAGTAGTCTGGCCCCTTCAAATGGACTCCTGAGGTTGACGCCGCCTTTGAAGACCTCAAGAGGTACCTCACAAGACCACCCGTCATGGTCGCCCCACGCCCCCGCGAGCCTTTGCTACTCTACTTGACGGCCACCCCCCAAACAGCCAGCGCCGCACTCATGGTTGTAAGGGAAGAGCTCCCCGGCACCAAGGAAAAGCCCGTTGGGTCGGCGCCCCCCGAGGCCGCGCCAGTGCCTCCGGAGGCCACGGCGTGACCTGTTGGGACCCTCCCTCAGGACGCACCTCTCGCGACGCCTCCTGAAACTCCTGAGCCTCGTGAGCCCCCAAACCCCCATGAGCCTGGCCAACCTCGTTAGCCGTCCGAGCCTCCTGAGGCCTCTAAAGAGCAACCTGCCGCCCCTCGCCTCGTCGAGCACCCGGTGTACTTCATCAGCACGATGCTGCGGGAAGCGCGCGAGCACTACCCCATGCAGCAGAAGCTCCTCCTTGCGCTCCTCATGGCCTCCAGGAAACTGCGCCACTACTTCCAGGGCCACCCCATCAAGGTGATCTCCTCTTACCCCTTGGAACAGGTCCTGCACAGCCCCAATGAGGCAGGCCGGGTCGCAGAATGGAACATCGAGCTACAGGCTTTCCAACTGGAGTTCTGCACCACGAGAGTCATCAAGGGTGTAGCGCTTGCGAACTTAGTGGCAGAATGGACGGACACGTACCAAGATGAGCCCCGCGAGGACAAGTCCCTCCTGCCCGGGGATGAAGCACCTGTCGGCTGGACCATGCACTTCGACGGGGCTTTCTCCGGGTAGGGCGCGGGGGCTGGCATCAAGCTAACCTCGCCGACGGGAGACAAGCTCCACTACGCTGTCCAGCTCTGCTTCAAGCACACCGACAAAGTCTCCAACAACATCGCAGAGTACGAAGGCCTCATCGCCGGCCTCAAGGCCGCGTCGGCTCTTGGCATCAAGCGCCTCACCATCAAGGGCGACTCGCAGCTCCTCGTCAACTTCTCCAACAAGAGCTACAAGCCCAAGGACGAGCACATGGCCGCCTACCTAGAGGAGGTACGTAAACTTGAGAAGCATTTTCTAGGCCTGGAGCTCCAGCACGTGCCCCGTGGCAACAACAAAGAAGTGGACGACATCGCCAAGCGGGCATCCCGTCGCGAGCCTCCAGATCCAGGCATATTCGAGGAAAGGCTCCTCAAGCCATCCGCTGACCACCCACGGCCAGTGCCACGCTGCTCCACGAAGAGCTCCTGCCTACTCCGCCCACGGGCGCGCCCAACTGCGGCCCGGCCTCGGGCGTGCTGCTGGCGCTGGTGCCCCAAGCAGACAGCTGGGCCGCCGAATTTACTGCCTACCTACTGCACGACACGCTCCCGGAGAAAGACTCGAAGGCAGAGCACGTGGTCCGCCAGGCCACCGCTTACTACTTGCGGGACGGCGAGCTATACCGCAGACGCCCGAACGGTGTCTCCCTGCGGTGCATCTCTGAGGAGCAGGGCCGTGAGCTGCTCGCCGACATACATGGTGGAGACTGCGGCCACCAATCCTCGTTGTGCACCCTCGTTGGCAAGGTGTTCTACAGTGGCTTCTACTCGCCCACTGCGCTGCATGACGCTGCCACGCTGGTCCAATCCTATGAGGCCTATCAGTTCCACGCCAAGCAAATCCACCAGCCGGCGCAAGGCCTCCAGACGATCCCCCTCTCATGGCCTTTCACGATCTGGGGGCTGGATATCCTGGGCCCTTTTCCCCGCGCGGCTGGTGTCTACCGCTACCTCTACGTGGCCATCGACAAGTTCACCAAATGGGCTGAGGTGGAGGCCGTGCCCACCATCCCAGCAGGATCGGCCGTCAAGTTCATCAAGGGCCTCGTGAGCCGCTTCGGCGTCCCCAACCGCATCATCACTGACAACGGCTCCCAGTTCACCAGCAGCCTCTTCAGGTCATACTGCGCCGGCCTCGGCACGCAGATCTGCTACGCCTCCATGGCGCACCCGCGAAGCAACGGCCAGGCTGAGCGCGCCAACGCCGAAGTCCTCGAGGGCCTCAAGACGAGAAGCTTCAAGAAGAAGCTCGAGGCTTGCGGCAAGGGCTGGCTCGACGAGCTCCAGTCCGTGATCTAGTCAATCCGCACGACAGCGACCAAGCCCACTGGAGAAACTCCGTTCTTCCTCATCTACGGGGCCAAAGGGGTCCTCCCCTCGGAGCTCAAGCACAGCTCTCCGCGAGTCCTCGCCTTCGACGAGGCTCGACAGGACGACTCGCGAGAGGCTGACCTGCTGCTCCTTGAGGAGGCCCGCCGTCAGGTCGCCCTCCGTGCTGCAAGATACCAGCTGGTCTTGCGTCGCTATCACTGCCGCAACATCCGCCCTCACACTCTCGAGGTGGGTGACCTCGTCATATGCAGGATCCTCTCCAGAGAGGGACTCCACAAGCTCTCACCCATGTGGGAAGGCCCTTTCAGGGTCGCCCGTGTCTCCAGGCCCGGCGCTACCCAACTGGAGACGGAGGAAGGAGTTCCCGTGCCTAATGCATGGAACATCCAACACCTCCGCAAGTTCTACTCGTGACCCTCATGCGTACGAACAAAACGGGGCTGTACACGCCCCGGAGACTCTCATTGCATTCGCCTGATAGGCCCGCGAGAGCTACCGCCCACGCCCAAGTGCAAGCCACATGCTCTGCTCTGGCGGAATGATCGAACCGCGATCTTGCCCACGCCCAAGTGGAAGCCCCATGCTCCGCGCTGGCGGAATGATCGAACCGCGATCATGCCCACGCCCAAGTGGAAGCCCCATGCTCTGCGCTGGCTGAACGATCGAACCGCAATCATGTCCACGCCCAAATGGAAGCCCCATGCTCCGCGCTGGGTGAACGATCGAACCGCGATCATGCCCATGCCCAAGTGGAAGCCCCATGCTCTGCGCTGGCGGAACGATTGAACCGCGATCATGCCCACGCCCAAGTGGAAGCCCCATGCTCCGCGCTGGCGGAATGGTCGAACCGCGATCAAGCCCACGTCCCAGTGGAAGCCCCATGCTCCGCGCTGGTGGAACGATCTAACCGCGATCATACCCACACCCCGGCGAAAGCCCCATGCTCCACGCTGGCGGAACAATCAACTGAGGGCGCCCCATGGGCCGCACCAACCTCAAGCTGACCCGTGTCGGGCACGGCAGCCTACCCTTTGCTCTTTTTTATTTGTAACTGAGGGTGCCCCACGGGCCGCACCAACCTCAAGCTGACCCATGCCGAACACGGCAGCTGCATCTCTTTTGGTTGTGTAATGAAATTTGTCTTTTCGCCTCAGTAAAGCTTCAGTTTCCATACATGATGTGTTTTCGTCTTGACCTTGCCTCATGAGATGTGCGCGCTGATACGTCTCCGTCGTATCTACTTTTCCAAACACTTTTGCTCTTGTTTTGGACTCTAATTTGCATGATTTGAATGGAACTAACCCGGACTAACGTTGTTTTCAGCAGAATTACCATGGTGTTGTTTTTGTGCAGAAATCAAAGTTCTCAGAATGAGCTGAAACTTTCTGGAGAATTTTTATGGAATTAATAAGGAATATTGGAGCAAAGAACTACCGGAGAGGGGCACCAGGGTGGCCACATGGCACCTGGGCGCCCCCCCGGGGCGCGCCCCAGTGCCATGTGGGCCCCTGGTAGCCCATCTGGCCCAACTCCCAAGCCTATAAAATCATATTGTCCCAGAAAAAAATTAAGGAGAAAGAATTATCGTGTTTCACGAGACGGAGCCGTCGCCACCTACTGTTTTTCATCGGGAGGCCAGATCTGGAGCCCATTTGGGGCTCCGGAGAGGGGGATCTTCGATCTTCGTCATCACCAACCTCTCTTCATCGCCAATTCCATTATGCTCCTCACCGGGAGTGAGTAATTCCTTCGTAGGCTCGCTGGTCGGTGATGGGTTGGATGAGATCGATCATGTAATCGAGTTAGTTTTGTTAGGGCTTGATCCCTAGTATCCACTATGTTCTGAGATTGATATTGCTATGACTTTGCTATGCTTAATGCTTGTCACTAGGGCCCGAGTGCCATGATTTCAGATCTGAACCGTTTATATTTTCACCAATATATTTGTGTTTTAGATCCGATCTTGCAAGTTGTATGCACCTGCTATGTGTTATGATCCGCATCCCCCAGGGTGACAATAACTAGGATTCTTTCCGGTGATTACTGTAGTTTGAGGAGTTCATCTATTCACTATGTGTTAATGCTTTGTTTCGGTTCTCTATTAAAAGGAGGCCTTAATATCCCTTAGTTTCCTTATGGACCCCGCTGCCACGGGAGGGTAGGACAAAAGATGTCATGCAGTTCTTTTCCATAAGCACGTATGACTATTTACGAAATGCATGCCTACATTAGATTGACGAACTGGAGCTAGTTCTGTGTCGCCCTAGGTTATGACTGATACATGATCGATATCATCCAACACACGTTCATCATTACCGATCTAGTGCCTACGAGTTTCCACATACTGCTGCTTGCTAAGTTACTATTACTGCTGCTACTGTTACACTTGCTACAAATCTGCTACTATTACCGTTACTGTTACTACTGCTACTTTGGTTATTTGCTATCAAACTATCACATTATCTTGCTACTAATCACTTTGCTACAGATATTTAGTCTCCAGGTGTGGTTGAATTGACAACTCAACTGCTAATACTTCCAAGTACTCTTTGGCTCCCTTTGTGTCGAATCAATAAATTTGGGTTGAATACTCTACCCTCAAAAACTGTTGCGATCCTCTATACTTGTGGGTTATCACGCGCTCACGATCTCCCTCATGAGCTTCACGCGAGCGGGGGCTGGACACGGTGTCTGTGCTCAGGTCAGTCCCAGCAGCACTGAAAAACCCAAGCAACCAGGCTCTGGCTCACGTGCCTGCTCCTGTGCACGCCACCCCACCAAGGTCCTTGGTGTCTCATATCCTTGTGTGACGCCCATAAGCGAGGCGATGAGCATGCACTGCTCCCCTGTTGTGAAATTTTATGGCATGGAGTTGTCCCAGGAGCAGGTCACGTGGAAGGCGTCGCAAGCATGGTCTCGTGAGATGGCCTAACAACAAGAGGCACCCCTAGGCCTCAAGAGGCTTCGCGAGCACCGCCTCGGGGGCCAATTTACGATGGCCGGCTCGGTAGGAGATCTCGCGAGTGAAAACCTCATGAGGGAACCTCGCGAGGCACACACTCCAAGTGGCGGCTCTCCGGACGCTACTCTTCGCAAAAGCTAAGTCTAATTACCTCACGAGCCACACTCACCCTCTCCCCGAGCTGTCCTGTCTAGCGACCTCCACGAGTGCCGACTTTTCCCCTATCGTGAGCCGCTTGCACGTCAAAGGGGGGCTCCCTGAGCATCGCGCCTCGGGAAGCCCTCAGCACCCTCAGCGCCCTACACCTTCTGGCCTTGCTTAGGCACGAGTCCTAGCATACCAGCGGCGTCTGTAGCCCGCTCGAGGGCTAGGCCCTGACAACATAGAGCACAAAGGCAAGCAAGAAAAGAAAACAGGCCTCAAGAGAAAGCTGCGCAAGGGCATAAACATACATGATAGCAAGTCATAAAGCATTCGCACGCAAAAGGCATGGTCTTCACGCCCCCACAGGGCCGCGATTAACTATGCGCAGGATAATGAGGAAGGGGCCTAAGAGGACGCATCGCCATCATCGCTGCTACTGCCGTCGTCGACTTCGCCAACCTCGGCTCCGCCTAAGCTCTCGGTGCTACCGTGGGCGAACTGCGCATGCAACGCGTCCACATGGTCCTCCATCGCCTCCCCAAGGTCACTCCAGAGCTCCTCCGGGATGGGAGCTATCACCTTGTTGAAATCAAAATGGGGGTCGGTGTGGAGGAGGTGGCTGAAGACACGCGTCGCTGCCTGGGTGAGGAGATCGCGTCACTCCTCCTCAATGATCCCGTCCACCTTCTTGACGCCGACCTCAAGCCGCTCCACGAGCTTGGTGTCATGGGTCTCGAGGGGGCTGCTGACGTCCTCCTTGCAAATGGAGCCCGAGGCGCGGCAGGCCCGGAGCTCGAGGGTGCGAAACATCTTGGCGAGCTCGAGCTGCCACCCCCGCACTTGGGCCACCTCGTCCCTCGCCTGCTCCACGACGGCGGTGACGACCCCCACCTACTGATGGAGGAAGGCTAGCTCAGCCTCGGCGTCGGCCTGGGCCTTCAACGCGGTCTTCCGCCGGGCTTTTGCCTCCTACAACACCTCCCTGAGGCCGTTGATCTCCATCTGGATCTCCTTGCGCCTCGCCTTAAAGTGTCCCTCCTTTAGCTTTAGCTTCTTGCTGTGCTCATCGACGAGCGCCATGCGGTCCAGCGTGACCCGGCGGTCGGCGTCCACCTGTATCTTCTTCTCCTTGGCAGCTAGATTGGCATTGGCCTTCTCCAGGCACCGAGTGAAGGAGTCCTGAGTGGCACCCACCTCGCGCTCTAGTGTCTCCAGCCGCTCGCGCTCCAGGTCCTGCTAGCAGGCCGTCAGCGCGAGCTCCCGCTCATGAACCTTAAGGCCCGCCTCGCGGACCGCGAGCTCCTCCTCGCGGGCATGAATGGCGGTCTTTCGAGCTAGGAACTGGTGCTCCATCGCGGCGTTCTGGTCCCGGAGCATCCTCCTGAGGGCCTCTACTGCCTCGCGGCACTTGACCGCTGCCTCAGCTTCTCGAAAAGCGCTCTCGTGGGCCTCCCTCGCCTCGGCGGTGGTCTTCTCAACCTTCGCACGGGCGGCCTCGTTCTGGCGGTGGCCTTGCTTGACGGCGACATCGAGTTGATGCCACCCCCGGGCTAGATGAAGGCGCTCCTTAGCAAAGCATGCCTCTACAGCCTGGAGCTCTGCCCCGAGCTGGCTCAGAGCGGCCATGGCATTCCGCAAGACCCCACCCCTGACCTGGGTGTGGTGGCCCACGAGCGCCAGGGCCCAATCCGGGTCGGGCCCTTCGTCGCCACCCGTCATCGTGGCACATGATGGCTTCGTGCCACTCGCCAGGAGCGGGGGGGGGGGGGGGGGGGCTCAAGGGAGCCCCTTCATAACTGTGCCGCAGTCGCGCGCCCTACGGGCTCGGCGCCCCGCCGGGAGCCTCGGGCGCCGGCAGGCTGTGCGGACCCTCCACGGCGTTTCTGCCGCTCCCGGCGAGTGGTGGGGGAGCCAGCGTCGGCGCCTCTCCCTCCGAGAGGCCTCCTCCAGGGGGCGTTCCCTGAGGCTCAGTCACCTTGACCTCCCGTGCCACCTCCTCCTACGACCTGGGAAGAGCCACCTGCCCTTACGGCTCCGCGTGCCCACTCCCGGCGTCGGGGCGGCTCGCGGTCCCACTGCACTTCTCGGCACCAAGGACCAGCGGCGAGGCCCCCTGAGCCGGGGGTCACCTCCTTCTTCGCCTTCTTCTTGCTCGACGATGTCCTGCATGGAACGAAGACTCAGGCTCACGTAGTGCGTCGGTGCATAGGAAAGAAAGGCGGACACTTACTCGTCCTTGACGATCCATTTCCTCTTCCTCAGTGGCCGAGGCGGGGCGCTGCTGCCGCCACCCGCGCTGCCTTCCTCCGAGCGCCCTTGTTCTCGAGGTAGGGCCCCAGGGTTCGGCTGCCCGGCCTTCGGCACCAAGCTCCTTCATGGGGAGGTTGGGGGCTCTGACCTCGGCACCGCCACCTGCGGTGTGCGCCTCAGGGGCCACTGCGCGGGGGCTCCCCATGCCCCCCGACCTGGCGGGAACGGACGGTGCCGCCTCCGGACACTACAGGAATCAGAGAATTTGCCACCAGTCTGGTCTTTGCTGTCAGCTAGCGAACGGCAAAGACCATATTCGTCGTCTGCTTCCACAAAGCAAACGGCAAAGAACGGACTGATGGCAAAGATCATGTTTGCCATCAGTTCAATCTTTGCCGTCTGCTGGCAGACGACAAAGAGACATAAAGCAGACGGCAAAGAGCAGTCGTGGGGCCCACTGGAGCGCTGCGCTGGGTAGTACACTCTTTGCCGTCTGCCAGACGGCAAAGGGCCCAGAAAGCAGACGGCAAAGAACATAACCTAACGTATCTAACGGCCGCCCCAGCCCCCACCTCCCTCCTCTCTCTCTCTCTCACCCCCCGGCGCCCCCGACGCCCCACTGCCCCGGCCGCGCCACCTGCCGCCCCCGACGCCCCACCACCCCTGCCGCGCCCGTCGCTGCCATCGCGGGCGGCCTGCGGCCCCGGCGCCCCACCGCCACCAACGCGCTTGTCGCTGCCGCCGCAGGCGGCCCGCGGCCCCGGCGCCCCGCCGCCCTGCCGCGCCGATGACCCCGACGCCCCCCTCCGGTGAGGCTTTTTTTCCTTCTCTGTTTTTTTCAGAATAAGTAGAATAAGTAGAAAGTATAAGTAGCAGAATTATAAGTAGAATAAAATAGAAAAACTAGAATAAGTGGTAGAAGTAGAAGAAGTAGAAGAAGAATAAGTAGAAGAAGAGGATAAAGGAAAAAGAAGAAAGAAGAAGATGAAAAAAAAGAAGAAAAGAAGAGGAGAAAAAGTAGAAAGACGAGAACAGGAAAAGAAGGAAGACAGCATGAAGAAAAAAAAGAAGAAGAAAAGAAGAAGAAGTCAGAAGAGAGAAAGACAAGAAGCGGTAAGAAGGAGAAAGTCAAAAAGAAGAAGAAGCAAGCAAAAGGAAGAGGACAAGAAGAATCCCCCATAGAAGCAACCCCACCCGCAACCAGAGAAAACGACCAGAAGAACGCAGAAGAAAGCCACACCCCCCCGCCTTAAACAGAACGTAAACAGAACGAACTCACAAAGAACAGAGAAGACAGAAAGAAAGAAGAAAACGAACGCAAACGCCCGCATAACAGCCAAAACCAGAAGAAACGAGAAGGAAGACAGAACAAAAACTCAAGAGAAGAAGCCCGAAGCAGGAAGAAGAAGAAAGAGAAACCAGAATGAACAGAAATAGAAGAAACGAAGAAAGAAGAGACATAGGAATGAAGAAGAAGAGGGAGCTAGAAGAAGAGGGAGCCCCGGGCAGGCCGGCCAGGTTAGGAAGAAAAGATACAAAGAGACCTACAGTAGACCGACAGGTATGGACGGAGGACCACAGCGAGGTAACCACGGACGAAGACACACCAGAACGGCAGGAGCGAACAGACCAGAAAAAGAAGAGAAGAAGAGAAGAAGAACACCAGCCACACCGTAAGAAGACAGAAGAAGAAGAAGAAGAAGAAGAAACTAGAAGAAGAAGAAGAAGAAGAAGCAAGAAAGACGAAGAAGAACAAAAAGGGAAGAGGAAAGAGAAGATGCGAAAATATAAGGAATGAACAGAACTAGACAGAGAAAGAAGAAAGAATAGAATAGGAAGGAGAAGAGATGGGAGAAGAAAGAGTAGGAGAAAGCGAAAGAAGAGGAAAAAGAGAGAAGAAAGAAAAGAAGGAAGAAGAAGAGAAGAGGAGGAGGAGAAGGAGAAAAAAAGGAGAAAAGAGGAGAAGAGAAAAAGAAAGGAAGAAGAAGAAGAAGAAGAAAAGAAGAAGAAGAGAAGAGGAGGAGAAGAAGAAAAACAGGAGAAGAGGAGAAGAAGTAGAAGAAGAAGAAGAAGAAGAAGAAGAAGAAGAAGAAGAAGAAGAAGAAGAAGAAGAAGAAGAGGAGAAGAAGAGGAGAAGAAGAAGAAGAGGAGAAGAAGAAGAAAAAGAGGAGAAGAAGAAGGAATAGAGGAGAAGAAGAATAAAATAGAAAAGTAGTTATATTACAGAAAGGCCTTCCACATGTTGATGCCACTGAACCCGATGAGCACATCATTCATGACGACACGCGTGATAGTGATAATGATGATGATGATGTTCCCGGAGTATATATAGACGATCCAGACTATTATTAGTTTGTATGCATCCCAACTTAAATTATATACATATTATTATTCATGTCAGGTATTCAATTTTTTTTATGTTGTACTAATTTCGTTTACTCTTTGTCATGGCAGGTGTTGAAAGATGGTGGGCGCGGGTCCAGAGCACTCTGCGGGTACTTCTTCGGTGGCGGCCCGTGGGAGGGCTACTTCCATTCCACCCCTACCTCTCCGGAGAGCGTTGATAGAGAGTATGGGGACACCGGCGGGCGCTTCTTCGTCGGCGTCCTTGCCCACTGGGAGAGGAGGTCGGGGAGGGAAGAAGAGAGGTGGAGGACGTGGCCGCAGGAGAGGTAGGTAGACTGCTAGGGTGGACCCGTCTGAGGTGGAGGTTACGGGGACTTCGGACCACGAGCCTCGGGTAGACGGGCCTTCGGCCCACGAGACTCCGGACCAGGACGGGGCTACGTCCCAGGAGATGTCCGGATGGGGTACCTGGCCGGATCCATCTCAGGGGCTGAGTGGCCATGCTGATGGTGGCGGGGATCAGTTTACTGATAGTGAGGGTGAGGTGGTTGAGTGGGTCACCGTGTACCAGCGTGGTAGTACACGGCTCCCGCCCCTACTGGCAACCCGCAAGCAGAGGCCGGTGATTAGGCCTGATGGGGAGAAGTAAGTGCATTTACTCTTTTTATACCTTTTGCCTTCACGTTTCTTCAAATATCTAATGCGTTGGCCTTGTCATACTGCAGGGATTGGCATCACGCCAGTGGAGTCCGCAGGCCCAATACCGTCCTTGGTGTGCTTTGCCGGCGAAATTTCCCGTGGTTTGTCACGATGCCCGGTGAGGGTCAGCTTCCACAGCTAGGATTGAGCTGGGAGCACTAATTGGCTGCCCAGGCCCCGCCGAAGGAGATGATCGATGGTGTCTTGTGCCACATGAGGGCCGAGATGGTGATCAGAAGCTTTTGGGTAATTTCTTCTTTACACAATTAAAAAATAACAATAGCTAGTTATTGTACTAATCAGTGTTGTCTCGTTTGATTGCAGACCTTCTACAAGTGTGAGGAGGGATACGAGGAGGAGGCGGCAAAGGTTATCGATACCGAGTGCAAGCGCCTATTACAAAACTTACGGCACGAGGCTCGGCCGCAGGCTGTTCGAGACTACTACGCCACGCGTGGTATTAAGAAGGACAAGCCGTCGTGCCGCGAAAAGTTTTTGAAGAAGCATCAGTACATGAAGGTAATTACCTATTCTTAATGCCTTGTACTTAGTTTCCTTGATTTGATTCGTAGGCGTAGCGCTCAAATTTCTCTTTACTAACTTAGGTGCCCCCGAGATGGTGTGCGGATAAGATAGATTGTTGGGAGCCGTTGGTGGATGAGTGGTGCACAAACCACTGGCGAGCCATCCACGACAATGCCAAGGACCGGCGTGCCCAAATGGTTGGTGTGCCACACCATCAAGGCAGCACCAACTTATTTCAGTTCGGGCGGAACTGGGTATGTAGTTTGCTTCATGAGTCATGCAATTCATTCTTCATGCTAGCTTGAGCCCTTTACTAATACTTTTTTCCTCTCTTTTAGGCCCGACACAATAACACGGAGGTGCCAGAGGTGTACGACCTCTATGCCATGGCCCATACTGCCTCGTACAAGAAGGCCAAGGCATTCTTTGAGTCTGACCTCGATCATCCAGAACAGTTCACCAACATCTTCTCCCACCACAAGCTCGTGATGTACAACAAGGTGGCGAAGGTGAGGAAAGGGGAGGACTATAACCCGAGCCGGAATCGTATTGATCCAGAGCTGGTGATGATAGCTGGTCGCGGGAGGCCCCATGGCTCGACAGCCATTGGAGATGGACTGATATGTTGTCCTCTCACTCTCTCGGAGATCAAGGCGCGCCAAACGAGCTCCTCGCCTGAGATAAGGGCTCATCCACAGCCAGTCGATCTCGCCATCGATGTTAGTTATACGGACTCAGATATCTTTCCTCCATCACATTGTGTGCGGCCATCGATGGTTACAATGCTAACGAGGAGTGGTGTTGCAGGCTGCTCTTCAGAAAGAGAGAGCGACAACGTAGGCGCTTCTGGAGGAGAGGGATAGGGTGGCGGCGGAGAAGGAACGGCTGGCGGAGGAGAAGATGACTAGGTTGTTGGAGGAGGAGAGGGCCCGGAATGACACGGCTCACCTGTGCATGTAGGAGCTCCTCGTGGTAAGTTTCTTCTGCATATTAGCCAAATCATGCAAGTAATGTTAGTTTCATTACTAACTAATATGACTGACTCGTCAAAACCAAATGTGCAGTCTGTCTGCGAGAAGACCGGTCAGAACCCTCCGCCGATGCCCGTCATTACTCGGGTGGGAACGGTGAGTTTCATTTGAATGGTCATTAGTTACTAGTCTTAACATTTGAGTGTCATCATGCTAATGAGACATTGCAAATGATCTTTGGTGCAGCATAACTCCGAAGCCGCATCGCACACCCCTTCTATAGGGCAACCTTCTCCAGGTGAAACCGACCCGAACAACTCCGGTGCTTGACCTCTGTGATGACGACGACGGTAAGTTTTCTCTAGTTAGCCCTAATATGCCACATACTTAGCTTATTTTCCTCAAAAAAGACATAATTAGCTAATTATCCTTCAAAATGACATAATTAGCTTATTTAGTTCATTTATGACATAATTAGCTTAGTTAGGTCAAAAATGGCATAATAACCTTGGTTAGCTCATAAATGTCATATACTTAGCTTATTTTCCTCCAAAATGACATAATAAGCTAAGTTAGCTCAATAATGACCTATACTTACCTAAGTTGGCTCAATAATGACCTATACTTAGCTTCGTTTCCTCCAAAATAACATAATAAGCTTAGTTAGCTCAAAAATGGCATAATTACCTAGGTTAGCTCAATAATGACCTATACTTACCTTATTTTCCTCCAAAATGACATAATATGCTTAGTTAGCTCTAAAATGGCATAATTACCTAAGTAGCTCTAAAATATGACACAAATAAGGAATAAGAAGAAGAAAAACAAGGAAAGGAGAAAAAGAAAGAATAGAAGGAGAAAAAGAAAGATAGAAGAAGAAAAAGAAGAAAAAGAAAGAATAAAAGAAGAAGAATGAGAAGGAAAAGGATAAAAAGATAGAAGAGAAGAAGAAAGATGAGAAAAAGAGAAAGAGAAGAAAATATATTCTTTTTCTTCCTTTTTCCTTTATTTATTTTTCTAAATATTATTACTATTATCTATTCTTATGATCTTTCATTTATTATTTTTATCTCTTATTTGTATTCTTATTCTATTTTTATTATATTATTATTATTATTATATTATTCATTTTCTGAGTCTTATTATTAGTATTTCTTATAGTAGTATTATATTAGTATTATTATTCGAGTATTATTCTTTTCTTTTCTTATTCTAACCTTCTTACTCCCATTTTTGCAGATTTGATTCACTTCATGGAAGCTGGCTTTGATGGACTACTAGTGTTTAGTTTTTGTTTTGATTTGTATTGATGAACAATGTGAAACTATGTATATATATATGGATGAACTACTTGACACTATGTATGTATTGGATCTTTTAATATCCTATGTGTTCTCTTTGCATTGATGGACTGCTGATGTTGGATACATGGCCTATGCTTCAGCTTGAAACTATATATATATATCATATTTGTGTTTTAAAAATGCAGGGAAATAACAGAAAATAGACAAAAAAAGTGGCAATACAGGCACTTTGCCGTCTGCCAGCCGACGGCAAAGCACTTTGCCATCGGTAGGAGGACGGCAAAGGGGCCACGTGGCTGCAACCTGTGCAACCTGGGAGCACTATGTCTGACCAATTTGGTCATTTTGCCGTCCGCTAGCAGACGGCAAAGACAAGGCAGGCAGACGGCAAAGGCAAAGCAGAAGTGACGTGTAGTGACAGGCCGGCTGACATCACTGAGCAGACGGCAAAGTCTACCGTTAGCCACCTAACGGGGCTAACAGCTATACGTTGCCGTCCACGAGCTTTGCCGTCAGTTTGGCCAGGAGGACCGACAGCAAACATCTTTGCCGTCCGCTGTGCTTCTGCAGACGGCAAAGTACCTCATTACCGTGACTTCCAGTGCCGAAAATTGGGTCGTCAGCCAGCAGACGACAAAGGTGTTTGCCATCCATGGGCTGGTCCTTTGCCGTCTGCTATGGCAGACGGCAAAATAGCTGATTCCTGTAGTGGGAGGAGCGTCACCGTCATCATCCTCAAGCCCTAGGATGAGCTTGTGCCGGGCCTGTTGGGATGAGTTGCCGCCGTGGTCTCCTGAGCCTGTGACCACCAGCAAGGGGTTGTCCCGAGGCCCCTCGAGGCCCTCCGGGAGCGGCCCCCACTGGTCGAAGCACGGCATTGCCCCAGCCAGCACCACCTTGTTCTTGTAGCGGTACAGGGGGAGCCCCTCCATGGGCGGCTCACCCGCCTCCTCGCCTGTCAAGACGTGCAGCACCTCACCCAGCACCTCTGGCGATAGGCTATCCGCGCTCAACCACATCGGGTCCTCCGCACCAGTGAAGGCCCACATCGGGCGGGATTGTCGTTGGAGGGGTGCAATGCATCGGCGAAGGAACTCCCGCACGACCATGACCGCCGTCACGTTCGCGGCCCTCAGCGCGGCTAACCTTCGCCACACCCGCGTCAGCCCCGAATCGGTGAACCTCTCATGTCCCCATCCGGAGCTTCGCACTGAGGGAGCCGCTGGTGTCTGCATCAGGGGGCTGAACTGAGCCGTGTCCGCGTACACCCATTGCCGCCGATAGCTTCCCACCTCCTTGGTGAGCCTCATGTTAATGCCATCGCCAGCCGTCTCTTCCATGGTGCGGAACGATACACACCCCGAGCATTGATCCGCCGCCGATAGCCTCAGGCTGAAGAAGTGGTGGAGGAGCGCCACGGAAGGTGCCACGCCTAGGAAGGCTTCGCATAAAAAGGCGAAGGTGGAAAGGAGAAGAACAAGTTAGGCTCAAGATGGAGCACGTGGACCTGGGAATGCGACAGGACAACATTGAAGAAGTCTGAAAAAGGGGGCAGCAGGCCGGTGAAGATTGTCTGGAGGAAGAGGGCGATGGTGGTAGCGTCGAGGTCAGCGGCCGGGCGCGAAGCCGGCCAGATCTGAGTGGCCCCCCACTCGTTGGAGGCGGCGGTGGTCATCGGGTTTACCTTGCCAAGCCCTTCGGCATTGACGATCGTGGGCCTACCTAAAGCAGGCCCCGGCGTCACCTCCACGACCGCTGCATCCATCGCTTTTCCCTTCCTACTGGATGGTGCTATCACGGTGCGGCCGAGGTCCGGGGCGGCCGAGCTTCGCGGGAGTAGGGAAGAAGCCGTATGAGGGAAGGAAGGCGAGGGAAGCGGAGGAAGGCAATAATACCGTGCGCTACACGCGGGCAGGCTTTATGTCAGCCCGGGCAGTTGCCGAGGCGTCATGGGGAAGTGGACGCGTCTTCCTCCGCATCATGCGCCACACGTCGCGCCTGGCCCACAGGCGATTAGGGCCCGCGCCGTTTCGCCCCCTTTGGCGGGAACGTGCGCGCCACGGGCCCAGGGGTACTGTCGGGCCCATGGAACCCGGGGTACCACGACCCGTCTCCCCGCGGCCCAGGGTATGGCACCTTGCGAAGGCCCAGATAGGCGGCTCACCAACGGTCGCCCCGAAGCGAAGCCACCTCGCGAGGCTCCGGCCTCCCGAGGACGCCTCCTTAGGGAGCGGGCAAGCAGGACTCAGCAGCGGCTCCGCCGAGGCCTCGCAAGGCTCCCTCGCGAGGCGGTCTCCCGAGGCTGCCTCTCGAGGCATCCTCCCGATGGCTTGCAAGACAAGGAAGACCCGGCCGGGTCGCGCGGTCTCTACCCACCACGTGGGTGACGTGCACCACGACGAACGACGATAGAGGGCACGCGAGCGGGCGCGGATGGAGAAGATTTCCTCTTTGGTGCTAAGGGAGCAAGGCTAGCAGTCCATTTCCCAAAGCAACCCCCAAAGGTTGCTCGATCAATGAAGGAAGGCTAAGATGGAGGGCGCGCAGAGCAGAGGTCATCACCGAGCCCACCGGCGCGTCATGGACAGCTGCTTTGCAGGCGAAGACCACCTTTTGTCAGGATAACCTGCGCCCCTGTCCCCTTTCAAACTTGCCGCTGTGTGGCAACCCTTCCCGCCAATGTTTTTGGGGAAGAGGACCAAGGCAGCTATAAAAGGGGTGCAGGGTGCTGCTGTAGAGGGGGCTTCTGAGGACGGGATCCTGATCTTCCTCCCGAGCCCCAAACCTTGTACTCTCCCTCGCGAGATCAATCAAGCCAAGAAGGATTAGGGTCTTACACCGCAAGGTGGCTCGAACCTGGGTAAATCCGCTGTGTCACCGGCCTTCCCTCGCACAGCGCGCTCTCGCCGTAGCTACAACCGCGGTAGGGGACGGAGCGTAGGGACGAGCGCACCCCAGTGTTCGATCCTTTGGGTCAACGGAGCCCGACATCCGACAAACACCAAATGGATCCCTAGTCATGCTTCTAGGACTAGCTCATGTACTGATGATGATCTTGTTTTCCTGATCATGGGCATAGTTAAAGTAACAAGGATGCCATCAATAATGAGAACACATCGTTATCGAAACAATGGTGTTGGATAGACCCAACTTATGAATTACTGTGAGATCACATCATCATTATGTTGTTGGCATTTTCATATAAGTTGTTAACATTTACTTACGTCCTTAGACCGTGAGAATATCAGATACCAACATACTGGATGGTTACTTTGGGGTTGCCAAACATCACACCTAACTGGGTGACAATAAAATTAACTTACGGGTATACTGGAAAAGTTTGTCTCGGTATCGATAGTTGAAGACTGGGATTTGCTCCTCCGATGATGGAGAGATACTCTCTGGGCCCACTCGGTATTACGGTATCATCATCATCTGGCTAAACACATGTGATTGAGATCACAGGGATACTGGTATACATAAACGAGTAATAGAAAATAAAATCGGTAATGAGGATAACTGTTATAGTGATCAAGGTGTTGATCACGGGGATACCGATAAAAGTCTTGCCTCGGGTTTTGTAACATATGGCAAAGCAAAAGGAATAGTATATAGTAACAAAAGGTTCGCTCGATAAAGATCTTCATAAATATGTGGGAATTATCAAGGGTGACCAGATTCAACTGCTAATTATTGACCAGAAGGTGTTTTGGGTCATGTCCACTTATTTCTGAACCTATAGGGTCACACGCTTAACGACTAGTAATTTATATGAGAACTAGGAGATCAAAGAGTATGAGAGAATGAGCTCCGAAAGTTTTTCGGATGGATTCAAAAGTGTTCCGGATGGCCCCGGAAGTATTTCGAGAGTTCCGGAAGTGTGCCATATGTGCCCAGAAAAGTTTCGGTCTATTTATGGAAAATTCGGAAGGTTCCTGAAAACTTCTGGAAGGGTAAGGGTGTAAACCCACTTGGCTAGGTCCAGGGGGGCTGCCCCCACATGGGACAAAAGGGGCCCAATACGGGGTGCCCCTTATATAATGAAGGGGGCCATGCCGAATTGGACTAGGGGAGGGGGCTTTCTCTCCCTAGTCGGCCAAACCAGGGGAGGTCTCCTCCTCCTAGTCGGCTGCCCCTTGGTCCTCCTCCACCTATAAATATGTGGGGATGGCTCCCCCTAGAAGCACATCAAATATTTGAAGGAGCCCTCCCGCATATATACACTCTAATCTTTGCCGGTCTAATTGGTCTAATTGAATTAGACTCCTCATTAGCCGGGATCGCCGCTAGGCCAATCTCTCTCAAGTTTTGTCGGAGCTCTTCTTCCTGGACAATGAAGTGCTACCGGATTACTACTTCAGAACGCGTGGATACCTTGGAGGGGTCGTTAACTTCGACTCTAGAACGGCGGATCATCTCGGAGAAATTCTCGAGGTTGGGAGGTATAACCTAGCTGTAGGAATCATTGCGCTTCACCAACTTCTTCACTGCTTCTGCTACTCTGCTCATTGGTGAGATTGATCATTACTTGCACCTTTATAGTGTTCCTGGGTGTGATCGATAGCCTAAATTTTTTGTTGTGTAACACATTCCCCTTCAGTGGCATCAAGAGATATTCCATGCGTAGATGCAGGTATGATTAGAACATATGGAGATTTGCGGACATTGCACATAATTTTGTGCACGGCAATTAGATGAGTTCTAATTACTGAATGTTCATGTTGTAACCCTTCAAATTGTGAAATTTTGATCTTAACGGCAAGGAGGAATTTTGTTACAAAGATTTGGCTTTCTGAGGAGCTTTTATGCTGCTACTGAGTATGCTGATTGCCGATTGAAGTTATGCTTTAGTTTTTTTATGTTCCACCTTAGTTGAGAAAGAAAATATTTGGGAGGAAAAAGGGCTTGTAAATTTTGATCTACACGGGGGTCATGCATATTGACGAAGTTTAGTATGGGACTCAAGATTTTTAATTAAGTCTTGTGTTTCATACACCCCACATGTTAAAACAGCGACGTGAAGTATCATGCTTAGTTGTTATGTAGGAAATTAATATTTTGCCTGCTTAAACCCTAGCAGACACGGTAATTAGAAAAAGCGATTAAAGGCATCTAACTTGTTTTTGCAGGGTGTGCAAGTGATGGGGTATAGCCTTCAAAATTCAATATGTTTGTATGAGATGCAATATGTTGTAAATATTATCTCGAACTGCTAGTTATGGTACGACATGATGGCTGGAGCCATATGATTGTCTTTTATTTGATTTGTTGACCTGCATGTCAACCTCGGTGACATAAATATGATGATCAAGCTTCGATGGATATCAACACTACGCCGTGTGTGAAGTAAGGTGTTCTCCGCCAGAAGACGTTCAAGAAAAGTGGACACGATGTTCAAGAGATTCTTCTGCGTGAAGGGGCTATGCCATATCAAAAATATTAACTATGTGTGATGTTAATCCCTTTATGCACCTTATTTGATGGATGCTAGACGTATTTTATAGGGTGATCCCTCACTAAAATATCAAGTTGATGGTGTTCATCCAGCTGTAGCACTGTCTATAATACACTTTCCCCGAAATACCCCATGTTACATGGGTATGATAGATGTGTCGTGCATGAGACGGGCATGAACGGTTCATGCAACAAGTACACTTGTTGTCTTCACAAGATAGCAAGACCGTCTCAATCTTGGAACACACCCATTGAAAGATGAACAAGAATCATATGGAGATATGATTGGTCAGTTGACCTACCGGTCTCGTTACTATTCCATCAGTGATGTCACAACAATGGTGTAGTAAGTGAGTGGCGGATCTTGAATCGCTAGAAGTCAATTATGGGGGGATATTGATTTTAGTGGGAACACACTCTGATTAATTGTTAATTTGAGTTGCAATTGATTATGAACAACTTCTAAGTGAATTTTCATATTATTGTTGTAGAATAATGGCACGCATTTCCACCTTCCCTGTTGATTTTGATTAGCTGTATATAAATATCTGGTGAAAACTTTACGGATTGGTACTGTAATGTGAGGATTGTTCTCAAGAGTGCCGAGAAGGACTATGTCCTATTGTATACTTTTGATGCTCTCCCGCTGATGCTAAGGATGATGTGACTAAATGTCCTCGATCCAAGAGCTAGAATTTCATCACAGTTCAGTGCATTATACTTGCCTCCATGAGACTCAAACTTTGAAAAGTTTGGGATAGTTATGTGATATTCTTGGAGCAGAAAAGATTGTTTTCAAAAACAGACAAAGGCTAAAAGATATAAGATATCAAAACCAATGTTTGCTTGAAAGTATAAGTGAAATGTTCACTATGCTTTAAACTAAGAAGAGTGGGGTACAGAAGAACGCCAGCCATGTGATGATGGTGAATAAAATGTCAACTTAAAAGAGAAAGGGAAAGTCCAAAGGGTGTTAGTGAGACTTACACACCTAGGATGTTCAACGCTAATGCAACTCTTGGAGTTGGGTGTTTCTTCTGTGAGTAGGAGGGACATTGGGAGTAAAACTACAATAAGTATCTGGCAGAAAGAAAAGTCGGGAAAGTCCATCTCAAGTATGAGTGTCATACATGTTATAGATGAATTCCTTGCTGGTTCACAATGTAATTCTTGAGTATTATTACTAAGTTTTAGTCACAAGGATACTGGATCGGTTGCCCTTTTGCAACTCGATACAAGAACTACTAAGGATGAGGTTTTGATACGCGTTGGGAAATATTAAAAGTTACTGAACTCACCGTCAGCGTATTATCTCAACATTTATCTTCATAATTCATTTTAGAATTTATTAAGTGTTACTATAATCTAGCCTTGTGCAGGCGTTGGGAAATATTAAAAGTTACTGAACTCACCGTCAGCGTATTATCTCAACATTTATCTTCATAATTCATTTTAGAATTTATTAAGTGTTACTATAATCTAGCCTTGTGCAGGAACATTATTTCAGCATCTTG
The DNA here is from genome assembly GCA_011799875.1 of Thinopyrum elongatum. NCBI lineage: Eukaryota > Viridiplantae > Streptophyta > Magnoliopsida > Poales > Poaceae > Thinopyrum > Thinopyrum elongatum. The sequence goes on along the minus strand of CM022301.1, from coordinate 13,969,993 downwards.
TTTATTGCAAAAGGTTGTTCATATAAGTCAGAGAACAAGTGTTGTTCGATGATATGAATAACATAAGGGCCATACTTCCATCATGAATGGGTTGTATGTTATGAAACTTGATGGTAATATTGACATCCATAACACTGACACAAAATGTCACAAGACTGATATGAATACCACATGTTTGTGGCACTGCCGTTTGGGTCACATTAGCAAAAACCGCAAGAAGAAACTCCATAGTGATGGGTTTTGGAGTCATCTTGATTTTGAATCATCTGACACTTGCAAACTTTTGTCTAAAGGAAAAAATGACTAAGACATCGTTCGCAGGGAATGGGTAACTAACTTATTGGTAATCATACATATAGATGTGTGCAGTCCAGTGAGTGTAGTTAAGCACAGTGGATTCTTCTACTTTATTTCTTTCACTAGTGATTTAAGTAGATATGAGTATATTTACTTAATGAGACATAAGTCTGAAACCATTGAAAAGTTAAAGGAAATTTAGAATAAAGTAGAAAATCATTGTAACGAGAAAAATTAAGTTTCTACGATCGGATTGCAGAAAGGAATATTTAAGTTACAAGTTTAGCGAATATCTGATGAGTCATGAAATAGTTTCATAACTTGCGACTCCCGGAACGCCACTGCGGAGTGTAGTGTCCGAGAGACGTAATCGAACCATGTATCACATGGTAAGATCAACGATGCCATTAACTAATTTCCCATTATTGTTTTGTGGTTATGCTTTAGTGACCGCAGTTTTTACACTGAAAAGAACGCCATCATATCTGTTAAATGACATCATATAAGATATGGTTTGGGAAGCCAAATCAAATTGTCTTTTCTTAAAATTTTGGAATGTGAAGCATATGTAAAATGTTTACAAGCTCAAATTCCATATCAGATTAGTGCTACTTTGTTGGTTACCTCAAAAGGTTGGGAATTTCTTCTATCACTACACCAGAGGCAAAAGTGTTTGCCACAAAGAATGGTGTATTTTTCGAGAAAAAAGTTTCTTGCAAAAGAGTGAGTGGGAGGACATTGCAGCTCGACGAGATTAGAGAATCTTTATCATTAGGTCAAACTAATGAAATGCTGGAAGTAGTTCCTAAGTTTCCCCACTATGACTGATATGAAAGCCCCTACATGTGATGTAGAGACTTCATTCAAACTAGGAACTAAACCACGCAGGATGGGCAAAACTCATGTAAACCTCTGTGGTATGCGAACGAGATATTGTTGTTAGATAACAATAAGCCTGCGACATACAAAGAGGCAAATGATGGGCCCTCACTCGGAAAATTGGCTGAATGCCATGAAATCCGAGATAGCATCAATATACGAGAATCAAGTTTTGAACTCGGTATATCCTCCGGAAGGTGTTAGACCTAATGAACATAAATGGATCTATAAACAGACGTGGATGAAATTTTTTACATCCATAATGCTCGACTTGTTGCAAAGTGTTTTTGACAAGTTCAAGTAGTTGACTATGAAGAGATTGTCTCGATGTAGTGATGCTTAAGTCAGTTCGGATTATTCTAGTAATTGCTCCACATTTTGATTACGAGATGTGGCAGATGGATGTCAAAATGGATTTCCTTAATGGAAGTTTAAGCGGCGACGTGTATATGATACAACCCAAGGGTTTTGACAATCCTAAGGATGTTGAAAGGGTGTGCAAACTTTAGAGAACTAATTATAGACTGAAGCAAGCATCAAGGAGTTGGAATCTTTATTTCGATGAAGTGGTCAAAGAGTTTGATTTCATCAAGAATGGCGAAGATGCTTGTGTTTACAAGAAAGTATGTGGGAGCGCAATAATATTTCTAATACTCTATGTGAATCACATATTGTTGATTGGAAATAATATAAAGTTTCTTGACATGAATTAAGACTTCATTGAAATTAGTTTTTTATGAAGGACTTAGGCAAAGTAGCTTACATATGGGACATAAAGATCTATAGAGATAGATCAAAGTATGTAATAGGGCTAAGCTAAAGTAAGTACATTGAAAAAGTACTAAAGATGTTTAGTATGGAGAACACCAAGAAAAGGTTCTTGCCGAGGTCACATGGAAAAGGTTTTAGCAAGACTCGGTGTCCTAAGACACTGATGAGCAAGATGCATGAGTGAAGTTCCATATGCATCTGCATTTGGATTTTTATTCTTAGCCATGGTATGTACGCAACCAGATATGCCATCTGCTCTAAGTGTTACGAGCAGAATACCAAAGTAATCAAGGTGTTGGTCATAGGACAACAGTGACAAATATCCTTAAGGACCTATGAGGGACTAAGGACATGTTTCTCGTATATGGAGTTGATGAAGAGCCCGTTGTAGAGTGTTATACCGATGCACGCTCATTGTAAGTAGTTACACTGATGCAATCTTCACCATTGGTCTGGACGATTTTTGATTTCAATCAAGGTTTTGTGAATACACAGAATGGTAGCATAGTAATTTGGAATTGTTCTAAGCATGATACTGTGGCGGATTTTACAATAGAGGCTAAGTATATTCCCGCCTTGGAAGCACCAATGGAGGGTGTTTTGGCCAAAAAGTTCATCACCGAGCTTGGTATGGTTTAAAGTACACTGGATCCAATGGAGTACTATTGACGATAGTGGCGCCATAGCCCAGACCAAGGAGCCAAGGTCCTGCTAGCCATTCAAACATATACAAAGCCAATTCCACATAATTTTTGAATTTTTGGGGAGCGTGGAGATGGAAAGCTATGGAAGATACACACGGACCTGAAGATGTCAGATCTGTTGACGAATTCTATACCACAAGCAAAACATAAGCAACACCGGAATGCCATTGGTGTTAGAAAATTTATGTAACTAGATATTTGACTCTAGTGCAAGTGAGAGACTATTGGAAATATGCCCTAGAGGCAATAACAAATGTATTATTATATTTCCATGTTCATAATTAATTTTATATTTCTATGCTATAATTGCATCGGTTCTTGAATATGAGATTCAAAGGAAAACTCAATTGCATGTTTGGAAACATAAACACCAAATGGATCCCTAGTCATGCCTCTAGGACTAGCTCATGTATTGATGATGATCTTGTTTCCTGATCATGGGCATTGTTAAAGTAATAAGGTTGCCATCAATAATGAGAACACATTGTTATCGCAACAATGGTGTTGGATAGACCCAACTTATGAATTACTACGAGATCACATCGTCATTATGTTGTCGGCATTTTCATATAAGATGCTAATGTTTACTTACATCCTTAGACCATGAGATTATCGTATACCAACATACCGGATGGCTACTTTGGGGTTGCAAACGTCACACCGTAACTGGGTGACAATAAAAGTAACTTACTGGTATACCGGAAAAGTATGTCTCGGTATCAATAGTTCAAGACTCGGATTTGTTCTTCCGATGATGGAGAGATACTCTCCTGGCCCACTCGATATTACAGTATCGTCATCGTCTAGGCAGACACATGTGATTCAGATCATAGGGATAATGGAATATGGAAATGAGTAAAGATAAAATAAAACTGGTAATGAGAATAACGGGTATAGTGATGAAGGTGTTGATCATAGGGATAACGGTAAAAGTCTCCCCTCGGGTTTTGTAACATATCGTGAAGCAAAGGGAATAGTATGCGGGAACAAACAGTTTACTCGATAAAGATCTCCGTAAATATGTGGGAATTATCAAGGATGTCTAGATCCTGCGGATAATTATTGACCGGAAGGTGTTCCGGGTCATGTCCACTTATTCCCAAACCTGTAGGGTCACACGCTTAGTGACAAGTAATTAATATGAGAACTAGGAGATCAAAGAGTATGAGAGAATGAGCTCCGAAAGTTTTTCGGATGGATCCGAAAGTGTTCCACTTGGTCCCGGAAGCATTCCAGGAGCTCCGAAAGTGTGCCACATGTGTCCGGAAAAGTATCGGCCTATTTATGGAAAGTTTGGAAGGTTCTCGAAAACTTCCAAAAACTTTTGGAAGCGTACAGGGTGGAAACCCCCTTGGCTAGGCCCAAGGGGGCTGCCCCCACATGAACCAAAAGGGACCCAATAGAGGGCGCCCCTTATATAAGTAAGGGGGCATGCTGAATTGGACTAGGGGAGGGGGCTTTCCCTCCCTAGTCGGCCGAACCTGGGAGGTCTCCTCCTCCGGGTTGGCTGCCCCTTGGCCCTCCTCCACCTATAAATATGTGGGGAGGGCTCCCCCTAGAAGCACATCAAATCTTTGGAGGAGCCCTCCCGCATAGCTATGCTCTAATATCTCCCGGTCTAATTGTTCTAATTGAATTTGACTCCTAATTAGATGGGATCGCTTCTAGGCTAATCTCTCTCTCTAGTTTTCTCGGAGCTCTTCTTCCTGGACAATGAAGTGCTGCCGGATTACTACTTCGGAACGCGTGGATACCTCGGAGGGGTCGTCTACTTCGACTCTAGATCGGCGAATCGTCTCGGAGAAATTCTCGCGGTCGGGATGTATAACCTAGCTGCGGGAATCTTCGTGCTTCCCCAACTTCTTCACTGCTTCCGCTACTCTGCTCGTTGGTGAGTTTGATCGTTACCTGCACCTTCATAGTCTTCCTAGGTGTGATCGTGTAGCATAATTTTTTTTGCGTAACACATTCCCCTTCATATTCCTCAACACCATGTGGTATGTTCGAAGCTGGTTTGATGGTGTTCTTGACGGGTGTCCCTCTGCTGGGGCGATGGTTGGAGCTTGCATTGTTGCGGCGATTGCTTCGGTGTCGTCGACGACTGCTTGAAGGGCTTGATCAATACCCAGATGGCACCAACATCAATGCTTGCAGTGCTGCCAAGTGCTCCCAGAGTTTGCGACGAGGGCGCTAAGGTTTGGCACGGTGTTGGGCGTTGGAGAAACTTCAAATCCCAATGAAGCGGTGATCTCACCCGTCGAGTGATTCTGGGGTGGCGGCGCCGTGGAGGTCTCAGCACCCGTCATGATGGCTCGAGGCGGATCGGGATGGAAGCTGAGCTTGTTGAAGTCAAAGCTGGCGGTGATGGCAGCGGCCCATAAGTCGGTGGCTTCGTTGCCGATGCTGAGGAGGGCAGTCGCAGCTTGTGAGGCATTGAAGCATGGTGAGGTGTTGAGCCCTGGGGCGCCTTGGCGAGCCCCCATGTCTGTCGCGATGGCCGGTTCAACTGGGACATTCAAGCAATGAGTTAGTGGCTAGCTTGCGTCATGCACCTTGGAGGTTCTTTTCTTACCGGTGAGCTTCACTCGCGGGCTCTTTAAGTTGGCAAAGGTGTAGTGAATTCGACCATGCGATGCCAATGTTAGAACATGTGGAGACGTGGTGACCCTAAGGATTGCTGCAATGCCAAGTTAGCAAAGGCATGACATCACGATACCAAGCCAGAGGTGAGGTCGAGGCTTGATAATGGCAATGTGATGACTCCAATGATGGGCGCAATGCGAAGTTGGTGAAGGCGAGCGGTGTTAGGGATCGGCATGACTCTGAGCTTGGCCAAGACGAGCTCAGTCGCTACGTTGAGGATCCTCGTGACTCTGAGCTTGGCGAAGGTGAGCTGAGCCATGGTGTCGAGGATCTACATCACTTCTAGCTTGGCAAAGGCGAGCTGAGTTACGACGTCGAGGATCCGCGTGACCCCGAGTGGAGTGGCGCCAGGGATCCGCGTGACTCCAAGCTTGGCGAAGGCGAGCTAGGTCGTGGTGTGGAGGATCCGCGTGACCCCGAGCTTGGCGAAGGCGAGCTGAGTCGCTGCGTCGAGGATCCGCGTGACTCCAAGTGGAGTGGCGTTAGGGATCCACGCGACTCAGACCTTGGCGAAGATGAGTGGGGTCGCGGCGTTGAGGATTCGTGCTACTCTGAACTCGGCGAAGGTGAGCGGAGTCATAGCATTGAGGATCCGCACAACTATAAGCTTGACAAAGGTGAGCTGAGTCACGGCATCAAGCATCCGCACGACTCCTAGTGGAGTGGCATCAAGGATCTGCGTGACTCCAAGCTTGGCGAAGGCGAGCTGGGTCACGGGGTCGAGGATCCGCGTGACTTCGAGCTTGGCAAAGATGAGCTGGGTCGTGGTGTCGAGGACCCATGTGACTCCGAGTGGAGTGGCGTCAAGGATCTGCATGACTCCTAGCTTGGCAAAGACGAGTAGGGTCACGGCGTCAGGGATCCACGCAACTCCGAGCTTGGTAATGATGCACGGGGTCACGGTGTCGAGGATCTGCATCACTTCAAGCGGAGTGGCGTCAAGGATCCATGTGATTCTAAGCTTGGCGAAGACGAGCGGGGTCGCGTCGTCGAGGATCCACATGACTCCGAGCTTGGCAAAGACGAGCAGGGTTGCGGTATCAAGGATCCGTGTGACTCTGAGCTTGGTAAAGACGAGCGGGGTCGTGGGGTCGAGGACCTGCTTGACTCCAAGCTTAGCGAAGACGAGCGGGGTCATGACGTCGAGGATCCGTGTGACTCCGAGCTTGGTGACGAGCAGGGTCGCGGCACCGTGGCTCGGAGGTGCCTTCAAGAAATCCTTCGCCTTTTAATGTTGGCATGGCTTATCTTTATTGACCTTTATCTTCGATCAAAACTTGCGTAGGCGGGGCCATCTAGCTTCATCAGTTTACGATTTTACACATGGCGAGGATTCTCCACGGTCAGCGCCAATATTATTGTTATGAAAACAACTTTTGACTAGAGGGTGTCCTTAGTAGCATGGTCGAGATTACGAGTATTAAAGGTGTGCATGATGGCCTTATAGAGCAGGTCGTCGTACACGGACAAAGTTGACACGACAATGTTTTTTGAGTAGGTTGAGCCGCCTCGACGAAGCACGATCTAGTCCTATGTTAGGACGGCGTCAAGGGAGGTGTGGTCGCAGACCCAAGTCGTTCGCGACTCCCCGGCACCCACTTCCAACTTCTCCTCCTCGATGTCAATCTGTGTCATGCGCGACTCCATGGACTCGACTCTAGAACTCCCCGAGCACGTCTAGGAGCTCTAGTGCCCTCCCCTTGAGTTTATTCAAGTGAGAGTGAATAAGTTACATGCCCCGGGGGGCGGGGGGGGGGGGGGGGGTGAGGGGTCCTTGAAAAATAACAATGGCTACCCTTGAGATGGTAGGTGGGAAGGGTAGTGGAGGTAATTTTTGGTGCATGAGTCCATGGGCTCATGATGGCTAGGAGGGAAATTGTGGCTCATGAGACGGAAAATTCCCTTCACCATATCGTTGCTTTCTCTGTGGGTTGGGCCTCTTTGCTTGGTGTAGCTTCTTTGACTTAATCTTCTTATCTTTTACTCTTCTTTAACTTGTTGATCATGGCATGATGCTTGGACAATGTGTTTCACGAACTATATGAGCTTTGGGGGTGTGGTTTGGCACTGGCGAAGAAGGCTGACGCGGCCACTTTTGGTGAGTACCGGCCTGATTCGCTTAATTGCTAAGCTTTTTGGAAAGACCCTTTCCCTCCGCCTCGCTCCAAAACATCAGCTGGTCAATCAGAATGCTTTTATCAGGGGATGTTCTTCGCATGATAGCTGTGTCTTGGTACGGGAATCTGCACGTGCTCTACTTAATCAGCTCAAGTCCCCCCGTGTGCTGCTCAAGCTTTTGATTCGGTCTCATGGCCATTTATTAATTTTCGAGGTACTCAAGAGCTTTGGTTTTGGTGACCAATGGCTCGATTAGCTTGCGATCTTGTGGTCTTCTGCCAGTAGTCGGGTATTGATTAACGGCGAGCCGGGACCGCCGATCTGGCACAGGAAGGGGCTGCACCAAGGCGACACTCTTTCTCCCATGCTTTTCATCATTGTAGTTGACACCCTCAGCCGTCTGCTTCACCGGGCCGCTGAGCTAGGTGTCCTTGAGCAGCTTCAACCGCTAGAGCTTCGCTCTATGCTGATGACCTTGACCAGTTTTGCCACCTCTCAGTCCAAGACCTCACCGCTGTTCGAGAGATCTTATCGCTCTTTGGAGAAGCTTCCCAATTATTCCAAGAGTTCGGCCACAGCGTTGCACTGTTCCCCGAGGAGGTGGACTTGGTTTCCACTCATCTCGGTTGTAGGCAAACTGCTTAGTGAACAAAAGAAAATACAAATACAGTGCAATAACTTAACGAAAATGCTAACGAGAGAACGTTCCCCAGGAAGTGCTTTTTGAGCGACCCAATTGGAACCATGCATGTATGCATGTTAGCAGAGTACAACTTTTTCCCTAAAACAAAAAATGTTTTATAGACTAAACCATATGCCCGATTCACAATCTGTTTTTATTGTTGGCTTCGTATGGTCTAGGGCTTCACAACTAGATCCCACTCGGGTATGTTCCGACCCAAAAAATTCTGACCCTAAAGTTGCCACACTACGATAAATGAAGTTGCCATTGTATTGTTGTTAAAGTTGCCACCGAGTTGGTATAAAAATTACCATGTGGCAATTTTGATATCAACACAATGACATCTTCATCACTTACTAGGTGACAACTTTTAAGATGGATTTGTTTGCCACCTCACTATAAAGAAAGTCGCCATTGTGTTCGTGTCAAAGTTGCCACCTTGTTTGTATGAAAGTAATCAGGTGGCAACTTAAATATCAACACCATGACAATTTTATTAGTTACTAGGTGGCAACTTCTAAGATGATTTTTTTTCTGGCAAAACCTACAAATATGAGATCTAGTATTGAAGCTCTCGTCAAGACAAAGCCGACAGTGAAGATGAATCGTAAATCCAGTTTAAGAGTTAAAACATTTTAAAGTTTGAGAAGTATCATTTAAAGCGCTGATGTCATTGCCTGCATCACCCTTGCATGCATGCATGCGCATGCATGGGAGTCCTGGAGCGAAACATTTCCTCGCTATTGGGGTCCTAACTTAAAAGGTAATCGCATTCTATCCCAAATTAAGGAAACCAAATGAACACTGGTTGGCCTCAGTAAATTTATGCAATATAAATGTTGTAGTAGTTTCTATACCTGCAAAGGCAATGCCCCAGCCAAAGAACTTTCTGGTGCTCCGGACACTGATATGTTAAATCTAGCTTTGGCTTTATCAGATATATTATTATGTAGATTAAAGTCAATTTTTTGAGGTTGGAGACCTTTGTACACTATAAAGTAAAGAATCTCAAAGGACAAGATTAGTTTAGACAAAAAAAAAATAGAGCATAAAGGAAGAGACGAAAATATGAATGTGTGGTTAGGAGATGTAATGCTATATGGCATTGCTGCCTTTACTGAAAGCAGCTAAAATTATCAAACCAATGCTCCAGCTGTCCCAAAGGAGGAAAGTGCAGGGCCTCTCTAAAGAAGCTTTCTGCAACAGGATAAGATTCTTCTTTTCTCCAAAATAGTAGAAAAGGGCGAAAGAGATGGTGCGGTGGAGGCAAAGAGATCTGAGAGAGATACGGAGCCCGGAGAGGAAAAGCAAATAGGCGACCCAGTCAGCAATCACGCGACCTGCCAATCCACACGCCCCTTTTCTCCCCTTTGTTTCGCCCTTTTTTCATGCACCAGCCGTGGTGTATCCTTGAAAAAAGATTACCATAGCTGACACAAACTCTATCGCTGTCTCGTCCAGGACCTTCGTCCACGCGCTGTTTTGAACTGCGTCGCCGTCACTTGCTTAACAGCGAAGGAACGGGGGCGGCCTCCTCCCCAAATTGTCACTCCTGCGGAGATATGCAGAGTTTTGTCCGGTTTGTAATGCTCAAAGCAGTCATTACTCGATCAAAATCCATAAAACAGTTTTTCCATGTAGGGGCACGGGCACATGCATGCTCTGGAGTGAACATTTACACGTGTAACTTTCCTCAGAATATCGTCCTATATATATGAAACCATCTATGAACTCCGCCAGAAAAAACTGAACGAGGTTATTCTCAAAGTAAACTTTGAGAAGCCATATGATAAAGTAAAATGGCCTTTCCTCCAACAGACGTTACGCATGAAAAGTTCCACACCAGAGTGGTGTGACTGGATTGCGAGTTTTGTCCAAGGAGGGAGTGTGAGAATTAAGGTCAATGATGACACTGGGTATTACTTCCAGACTAGGAAAGGGATGCGGCAAGGTGATCCCATGTCTCTGATTCTATTTAACATAGTCGCCGGCATGCTCGCTATTCTCGTAGCAAGAGCTAAGGAGGACGGGCAGGTCGGCGGCCTCATTCCCAACCTTGCTGATGGAGGGGTCTCCATTCTCCAATATGCCGACGATACTATGACTCATTGTGTATTTTCGACCAATTGTTTGGTCTTAAAATAAATTTTCATAAGAGCGAAGTTTTCTGGTTCGGTAAGGCCAAAGAGGTCGAAGACAATTACAAACAACTTTTTGGTTGTATGGCAGGGTCGCTTATTTTTAGATATCTTGGAAATCCTATCATTGTCGCAAACTTCTGAATAAGGAATGGAAGGGGACCGAGGACCCATTTGAGGAAAAACTTAGCAGTTGGAAGTCAGGCTGGACACGGTCCGGGCCGGTCTGGTCCCTGACCGAGCCGGCGGTCCAGACCGGACCGGACCGAGGTACTGAGCGGTCTGGATTTTGGAGACCGGACCGGCGACGCTCTGGCCCGGGCTGGACCGACGTACCGGCCAACAACCACCGGCGGCGTGGTGGGCGAGGTGCACAAGCGCCGACGGCGAGGTGGGCAATGTGCGCGGGCATCGGCGGCGAGGTGGGCGATGTGCGCGGGCACCAGCGGCGAGGTGGGTGATGTGCTGCTGGCCGTGCTGGGCGTGCCCTGCTATTGCCGCCCGTGCCCTGCTGCTGGCTGTGCACCGTGTGGCGTGCACCGATCGTCGTCACCGAGGCCGGAGTCCACCCCGAGCTCCGGGACCTTCTCCAGGAGGTCCACGGAGGTCGATCTCGTCTCCCAGCCGATTAAATAGGCTTGGGACAGCCTGCCCACGATGCCCCGCTCCGTTTCTCCAGCGCCATCGAGCTCCGCTGCCATGCCCGATTCGTCCACTCCGGCGAGCCCTGGCGCCTCTACCTGTCGTCATCGGCTCCACCGTGATCCCGCCGTTTTCCTGGACGTCTCCCCCTCGAGCACCTCATCCTCCTTCACTGTCTCCACGTCACCGTGCTCCAGCCAAGACCGCCGGAAGCCATGGTTGCGGACCCGGGCTTCCTCGCCTTCTATGCCTCGACTACCAGTGCGTGCGCGTCCTCCGCGTCCACCCGCCGCCAGCGCGCGTGCACGTCCACCGCGTCCACCCCACCACCGTTCGTCGGATTTTTTGGTCCGCCGAGCTGTCACGGTCAAAGACTGTACTGGACTGAGTGTTGAGCGGGCCTAATTTCCTGGACCGGACCGGCCAATTTTGCTAGCGGGCTGGGACTGAGCGGTCTGGTCCTGAGCGGGCCACGAGCGGACCGAAAAGCCCGCTCGCTGCGTCCATCTTGAGTTGGAAGGACAAGCTTTTGTCCTATGGAGGACATCCTGTTCTAATTAACGTTGTTCTTACTAGCTTGCCGATGTTTATGTTGTCTTTATTTGAGATACCTACACTAGTAGAAAACGGGACATTAGTCCCGGTTCACCAACTGGGAATATTAAGTGGGGACTAAAAGTTCCCACCCTTTAGTCCCGGTTGGCCATGAACCGGGACTAAATCTCTGCCACGTGGTCGGCCGCGCGCGCCGGGGGCTGGGGATCTTTAGTCTCGGTTGGTGTCACCAACCGGGACTAAAAGGTTCAGGGCTTTAGGGGTTTAGGGGCTTATGGTTTTATGTTTTTCATTTAAGGGGTTTAGGGTTTTATTTTTCCGTTTTATTTTGTGTTTTCCATTTAATTTTTTTTCATTTCAAACATATTTTACGCTACTACATATATACTGTACATGGCATGCATATATAAATAGAATTTCTCATAGAACCAATCATATATATATCATAGAATTTCTCGTACGACCATATGCATGCGCATACACACACACACACACACACACACACACACACACACACACACACACATATATATATATATATATATATACAATTTGGTACATATGTACAATTTCTCCTACAATTTGTAGATAATTACATGCAGGCATTAGGTGTAATGGTATTCTCCTTTGGGATGTATGACCTGGTCAACCAAAAATCCCGCAATTTCCTTTTGAAGTGCTCGTATGCGGTCCGTTGATAGGAGCTTTTCCCGCATCTCTGTCAGCTTTAAAGACGACATATCAAGATGAATATATTAGTTGTGTGTATATATATTAGATCATGATAAAAAAATTATGGATAGTGTTCTGGCAATTGTACCCAAAGTTGTCTTTCAGATCTGCTCCTTTCGGACATCATAATGCGAATGTTATCGCAAATGTAGTATGCACATAAATTATTCCCCGGCGCCTGCCTCATGCACTTTACCAGAATAGAATTCAATCAGATAATAATTAATCAAACATGATAATGATATTGGAACTAGAATTAAAGAGATGCACGGACACTTAGCTAGTACTACTTAATTACGTACCTTGGGTCGCACCCATTTCTGCTCTTGTTTCCATGCGCCTGGGACCTGTTTGATGAAGCTTTGCCAAACCCTGCCCAGCAAAAAAAATGAATAAAGGAGTTATTAATTAGTTGATATCAGGAAATGAACTAAAGAGGCTGACATAGTGCGATAATGATTGAAATTACCTATCGACCATCCCCTTCACGATTAAGTACTCTTTAGATTCTTTAAATAGTGAGTCCAGTGCTTTAACTTTTCCCTCGTCAACTTCAATGATTAGCAGGATCCACTGGAAACTGCATGCGCACACGTTTGTATAATTAAGCGGGCATGTGCATAACTCATCAACTACACTTATTAACATCTAGAAAGCAAAATAGAATTTGTAGTACAAGATAGTAACACTCACCCGAAGTTGTAAGAAAATACTATTTCTGGTTGGGTATTTAGTTGCTTCAAAAACTGTAGCAAGTTCTTCTCTGTCTCTTTTGGGTGACGTGACCACACCTCTTCATTAATGGTATTTGGGTCAATGAACCCAATGCCATAGCGTCCATCTCTTTTCATTTCATAAATCTTCATTCTGCATAATACCACAGAAAAGAATATAGTGAGAATAATTACAGGCAACGAACGAGCACAACTAGAGACTTAAATTACAGAAAGAAATCACTTACAGACAATAGCAACTGACAATAGCAACTGACGAGAGATTTGTCGAGTGCGTCTTGATTGAATAACTGAAACATTTCTTGAAACTCAACCCACAAATCTTTTTCATGAAAATAATGCTCTTCCTTGACTTTCACCATGAGGGAATCTCGCCCCTTCTTGACTTCTCTCAGGTACCAGTCATGCAAATTGCGCATTCTCATTGATAGATTCTCGACCTCCCTGACCAGATCTTGGCCGGGGTCATATTTCCGTGCTACTTCGTGATCTTGAATCTTGGGGAGGTCCTCGATGCCTAGGAGTTGTTCAACAGTGACACCGGCCTCTCTAGCCATCTGTCTATGAGCGTCGGTTATTACCGGCTGATCGGCGGTACTCACATCATGCGATTGTACAATGAGCGGGGGGATCGATTGCACTGCCTGTTCTTCCAGCTGGGTTACAATGAGCGGCTGATCGGCGGTACTCACACCATGTTCACGTGTAACCCAGTCGTCAGACTGCTCTTTGTAATGTTCATGCGTACTCACACCATATTCTTGTGTTCGTCGATATACGGACCCACCAAGCTGGAATTTTGTAGAACTGTGTAGTGTGCTTGCACCCAAGAATGCCCGTCCATACATATTACTTGGTCCTTTCCTAGCGTGCCTTTTCCACCAAGTCTGCCCTCATGCCGCGATTCGGGAACACCAATCGGCTTAAGGTCAGGAATAAAGTCAACACAAAACTCAATGACCTCCTCTGTTTCATGGCCCTTGGAGATGCTTCCTTCTGGCCTAGCACGGTTATGAACATATTTCTTTAAGACTCCCATGAATCTCTCAAAGGGGAACATATTGTGTAGAAATACAGGACCCAGAATGGCAATCTCTTCGACTAGGTGAACTAGGACATGCGTCATGATATTGAAAAAGGATGGTGGGAACACAAACTCAAAACTGACAAGACATTGCACCAAATCATTCTGTAACCTTGGTATGATTTTTGGATCGATTACCTTCTGAGAGATTGCATTGAGGAATGCACATAGCTTCACAATGGCTAATCGAACGTTGTCCGGTAGAAGCCCCCTCAATGCAACCGGAAGCAGTTGCGCCATAATCACGTGGCAGTCATGGGACTTTAGGTTCTGGAACTTTTTCCCTGCCATATTTATTATTCCCTTTTATATTCGACGAGAAGCCAGACAGGACCTTCATACTGAGTAGGCATTGAAAGAAGATTTCCTTCTCTTCTTTGGTAAGAGCGTAGCTGGCAGGACCCTGATACTGCTTTGGATGCATGCCGTCTTTTTCGTGCATACGTTGAAGGTCCTCCCGTGCCTCCGGTGTATCTTTTGTCTTCCCATACACGCCCAAGAAGCCTAGCAGGTTCATGCAAAGATTCTTCGTCACATGCATCACGTCGATTGCAGAGCGGACCTCTAGTTCTTTCCAATATGGTAGGTCCCAAAATATAGATTTCTTCTTCCACATGGGTGCGTGTCCGTCAGCGTCATTCGGAACAGATTGTCCGCCAGGACCCTTTCCAAAGATTACTTTTAAATCCTTGACCATATCAAGTATATCATGACCAGTACGGTGGCGAGGCTTCTTGCGGTGATCTGCCTCACCTTTGAAATGCTTGCCTTTCTTTCTTAAGACATGATTGATCTGAAGAAATCGACGATGTCCCAGGTACACATTCTTCTTACATTTACCCAAATATATACTGTCGGTATCATCTAAACAGTGCGTGCATGCGTGGTATCCGTTGTTTGTCAAATTCCTGCTGTTTGTGCTCATCCCACACACGTACACCTTCTATACTCCATAGCTATAAAAGTTCTTCAACTAATGGCCTTAGGTACACATCAATGTCGTTGCCGGGTTGCTTGGGGCCTTGGATGAGCTCTGGCATCAAAATGAACTTCCGCTTCATGCACAACCAAGGAGGAAGGTTATAGATACATAGAGTCACATGCCAGGTGCTATGATTGCTGCTCTACTCCCCAAAAGGATTAATGCCATCTGCACTTAAACCAAAACCATACGTTCCTTGCGTCATCTGCAAAGTCCTTCCACTTTCTCTGGATTTTTTTCCACTGCGATCCGTCAGTGGGTACTCTCAACTTCCCGTCTTTCTTACGGTCTTCTTTGTGCCATCGCATCAACTTGGCATACTCTTTGTTTTGGAACAAATGTTTCAACCGTGGTATTATAGGAGCATACCACATCACCTTGGCAGGAATCTTCTTCCTGGGGCGCTCGCCCTCAACATCACCAGGGTCATCGCGGCTGATCTTATAGCGCAATGCACCGCATACCAGGCATGCATTCAAATCCTCGTACTCACCGCGGTAGAGGATGTAGTCATTAGGGCATGCATGTATCTTCTGCACCTCTAATCCTAGAGGGCAGACAGCCTTCTTTGCTTTGTACGTACTGTCGGGCAATTCGTTGTCCTTTGGAAGCATATTCTTTAACATTATCAGCAACTTTTCAAATCCCTTGTCAGATACACCATTCTCTGCCTTCCATTGCAGCAATTCTAGTGTGGTACCCAGCTTTTTCTTGTCATCTTCGCATTTTAGGTACAACAATTTCTTGTGATCCTCTAACATGCGCTGCAACTTCAGCTTCTCCTTTTCACTTGCGCAGTTTCTCTTTGCATCGGCAATGGCCCGACCAAGATCATCAGCGGGCTCATCTGATGCCTCTTCTTCAGCTTCTTCCCCCATTGCCGGCTCAGCTTCTTCCCCCATTGTTGTACCATCGTATTCAGGGAACCCATGGCCAGGATAGCTGTCATCATCCTATTCTTCTTCATTCTCTTCCATTAGGACCCCTCTTTCTCCGTGCTTGGTCCAACAGTTATAGCCGGACATGAAACCAGACGTAAACAGGTGGACATGAATGGTTCTTGAGTTAGAGTAATTCTGATCATTCATACAGATAGCACATGGACAACACATAAAACCATTCGCCCGCTTGTTTGCCTCAGCCGCAACCAGAAAAGTATGCACGCCATTAATGAACTAGGGAGAGCATCGGACATCGTCCATCCATTGCCGGCTCATCTTCATTACACAACACCGAAAATACCAAATTAATACAAGTTCATACATATAGTTCATGCACACTTATTCTCATAAAACAACATACAAACTCTCAAGCTAAAGCATTCAAATGCAACAACAAATGCGATCAAGATAGCAACTAAGGTAACAATTGATCCAACAGCATAGTGATACCAAGCCTCTTGATTAACGACATATTTTTTAAATTTTCTAATCTTCAAGCGCATTGCATCCATCTTGATCTTGTGATCATCGACGACATCGGCAACATACAACTCCAGTCTCATCTTCTCTTCTTCAATTCTTTTCAATTTTTCTTTCAAATACTCGTTTTCTTTTTCAACTAAATTTAACTTCTCGACAAGAGGGTCGGTTGCAATTTCCGGTTCACATACCTCCTAGATAAAAATATCTATGTCAACTTGATGGGCATAATTGTCATAAACACGAAATGCAACAAATAGTTATAAAAGAGAGTATCTACCACATCCTAATCATAAACAGGACGAGGGCCGACGAGGACGGATATCAAAACCATGCCACTATGTATAACAAACAACCATAAAGGTAAGAAAACTATACAAGTAACTATCTAAATAAAAAACATGATTTTTTTTATAAAAAGGATAAGAACAAGAGGCTCACCAAGGTGGTGCCGGCGACGGGACGGTGCGGGCGATCGACGGTGGTTAGGATGGGGACTGGAAGGCACTAAGTAAACCACACCTACATATGCAAACTAAGAAGTTAATTTGAGCTCAAATTGCATATAAATCAAATAAACTCCCACATATAATTACTCCCAAACTAAAACCCACAAATCACTATACTTATAGAGCATTTCAAGAGCTAATCTTGCAATGAGAGATGAAAGGACAAAGTTGCTAACCTTTGTGAACACTTGGATGGATGGGGTGCCTTCAAATCTTGACAAATTTTGGCAAAAATGGAGGATGAGCTCGAGCAAGAGGGGAAGAACAGAGAGGAGAAGAAAGGGGAAAAACAGGGAGCTTTGGCTCGGGCTGGACAAAGGGTTTATATAGTGACACCTTTAGTCCCTGGTTCGTGTAACAAAATGGGACTAAAGGTGTACCTCTAGTCCCTGTTTGTGACACGAACCGGGACTAAAGGGGCTCGTGGGGCCCCAGCCTGACACCAGCCTACCACCACCCCTTTAGTCCCGGTTTGTGTCACAAACCGGGACCAAAAGTTCAACACGAACCGGGACTAATGATTGCCCCGCCCCTAGCCGTTGGAACCAGGACTAATTGCCACATTAGTCCGGGGCCATAGTCAAACCAGGACTAATGATGCGAACGTAAAGTCGTTTTTCTACTAGTGCTAAAGGGGTATGGAAAGAATGGATTATTACCTGTGTAGTTTTTCTGGCGAAGTGATGAACATAAACGGAAACATTGGTTAGCCAAGTGGAGTATTATTTGTAGATCCAAAGACCAGGGCGGCATTGGAGTGGAGGATCTTGCAGTTAAAAACATCTGCCTTCTCAGCAAGTGGCTGTTTAAGCCACTCAATTAGGATGGAGTGTGACAAGAACTGCGGAATTAGTACCTTGGCTCAAAAACTCTGTCAGAGGCCACCACCAAACCCTCCGATTCTCCTTTTTGGAAAGGACTGAAGAGGGTCAAGGAGCATCTGTTCAGCAGGGTTGCTTTTATTATTGGGAATGGATCTAGCATCCACCTGTGGGAGGACACATGGCTAGGGAACACTCCTTTGTGTCATCAATCTCCTATACTATAGAACATTGTTGAAAGGAAACATGTACTGGTAGCTGAAGTTTTGGCAGGGGCGCCGCTGAGTATTGGCTTTCGGCGAGCACTCACTGGGAATAAGTGGACATCATGGTTGCATTTGGTTCAATGGTTAATGTTGGTACACCTGACACATGAATCAGATGTGTTCCAATGGAAATTGCACTCCTCAGGGTCTTTTATGGTCAAATCAACGTACAATGATCTAGGCAATGATAACCATCTCTTTCATAGGAAATTCATTTGGAAAATCAAGGTACCATTAAAGATTATGATTTTTATTTGGTACTGTGCCTGGGGTTGTTTTAACAAAAGATAATCAGGCTAAGCGTCGCTGGATTGGAAATAAAAAGTGTTGCTTTTGCGATGGAGAGAAAATTATTCAGCATTTGTTCCACTCATGCCCGTTTGCTCGTGTCGCGTGGCGGGTAATCTATGTGGCTTTCAATCTACCACCACCAGCCAGTATTTTGAGTGTAACACCCCTGTGTAATAAGCATTGAGACTTTGTGTTAATCTTGCCAAGTCATGCTGATTAACAATGCAAGATCACAGTGGTGAAATATCTTATTTCAAATTCTGCCTTTGAATTCAAACTCTATTCATAGGTGAAATTTAAAGTTGCACAAAAGTTGCTGCAATAATGTTCATCATTTCACCAAAATTTTATAACAATTATTTGTTCAGGAAAACAATATCACTCTTAAGCAAAGATGAGCAGTAGCATTTTAAACAATGCCATTTCAACATTTTATAATGCTTTTGCATTTATGAAAAATCCAAATGGATTCCAATAATCCTCAAACTTGTTGTGGCAGTGCATAAAATTGCTCTGGATTTAATGGACCAAGTTCCATAATTTTCCTAAGCTATTTTGCTGTCCAAGCAATTTTTCTTCTCTCTCTGTCTTTTAAATAAAAAGAAAACAGGAAATAAAGAAAAGGCCAGACGCCTTACCTGGCTGCTGGGCCGAGCCGGCCCAGCCCGCTTCCCCACCCACCAACTTGTCATCCATGTCACCGTCTCCATGGCCGTGCGCGCCACCGCGACGGCCGCAGCGCGCCGTCCCTGCATCCCCCCTGGTCGCCGCGCCACTCGTCTCTCTCTCTCACACGCTCGCACGCCTCTCCTCCCCTCTCTGCCACATCTGCCGAGCACCATCGCCGCCGCAGATCCAACGCCACCGCGGCCATCGCCACTGCCTCGAATCGCCGCGATACCGTAGACGTTCGTCGTCATCCTCCACGTCGTTCGGTGCCCTCAGGTGGAGCCGGGAGGCACCGCTGGCGCTGATCGACGCCGCCTCCTCCGTTCGGTCGCCGTCATCTCCCTCGTCTCCGGCAACGCCTCGGTAGCTCCTAAGCCTCCGAAGAGCCTCCTTGAGCTCCCTCGGTGAGCGGCCATCCTTTCCCCACTCCTTTCCCTGTCGTTCGCGAGCTCCAGGATGACGAGCCACAGTGGCCGTACCCACCACCGTGCGAGCTCAACGCCGGCGTGGTTCCGGTGACCCATAGGTCACGCACGCGTGTCCATTAGCTTCGTTGGCCCGCGTAGATGTCGTAGAGACCTTACGTCGCTCGTTTTGCTCGCTGTAGTCTAGTTTCCAATGACGCCCGAACTCCGGCGTCCGCTGCGGTGCTCGCCGCCGGCCAACTCCGGCCATGTCTTCAACGCCAGTTGACGCGGCTGCTTCTCCTCTATCGAACGCACCTAGCCGCGCCGAATTTGGGCCCCTGTACACGAAACCAGAGCGTCTCCGGCGAGACAGCCGCCGCGGAGCGCTCGCCGGCGCGTTTCCGGTGACCCTGCCGACGTGGCAAGTGGTGGGGCCCGCCCAGTGCCGCTGACAGTGGGCCCCTGCGCCTCTGTTTGACCGCGTTGACCACGATCAACGCGCGTCACTGTTCATTTCTGCCACTGATGAGTGGGCCCTCTGCGTTAATTAGGCTAATTAAGTTTTTAAACTAATCTGGTAATTAGTATAGCCACTGACACCTGGGGCCCACACCCCTAATTAGTTATGTTAATTTAAATAAGTCTCTGTTAAAGCCACTGAGGCTGACAGGTGGGTCCCACCTGTCAGTATGACCCAGTCAGCAGCTCAGCTGACTGCTGACGCAATGCTGACCTCCTGCTGACGTCATAATTAATTTCTGTTAATTTGAATAATTTCAGAAAATGTTTTAAAATTTGAAAATTCATATCTTTTAAACCGTAGCTCGGATCAAAAAACTTTCTATATGAAAGTTGATCAGAAAAATGAGACAAATCTAACTATGCCATCTGTTTCCATGTCGGGACCCTCTACGGAGGTGACCCCGCAACTTGATGCCTGTATCTGGTAGATGAATAGTGCATACATACCGGTTAATAATTCCAACTTATATCCTAAAATAACTAATATGACTTAGACATGTTTTTAGGCAACCCTGCACTGCACGTTAGCATAGCATGCTCTGTGTTGCATATGTTTGCCGTGTATTTATCTGTTTCTTCCCCCTCTTCTCTCTCAGTAGAGCCCGGTACAGACGTAGTCCCCGAGACCGACACAGCTCCGGAGATCTACTAGACCGTTGATGACCCTGCCCTTGCCGCTGAGCAACCAGGCAAGCAACCCCCCTTGAACATGCCTATATCGCCTATTCTCTTCTCTCTTGTGCTTGCATTAGAACTGTTACTGCTTTCGAGTAATCCTATTCTGCTGCATAGCCTGATTTTGTAACCTGCTTTTGATAACTACCTACTTATCCTAAACTGCTTAGAATAGGCTGGTTAGTGAACCCCAGTGACCCTACCTTGTCTCAGTTGCCCCGCTGGAATACCAGAAGACTCGACCACCAGGCCTCGACACAGCACACCACACCCATTATCTGCTCGACACTGTAGCGTTACTATCAAGTGACGAGGGTGATACCTCGTAAGCACTTCTGATGTTAACTCTGTGGAGTAGTTATCCAGTCATGGACATCGAGGGTGATTCCTCCTTCTCCACTTCCGATAACAACATTGTCGTGCAACAACTCAAGTGTGAACCTCGAGGGTGATTCCTCCTATGTTCACCTTGATGATTACATCAGGTGGAATCCGTCGAGGGTGATTCCTCGGATTTCCCACTTGGTGTTTGGACACACGGGTTCTATGACTTTAACTTTGAACCATGTTAAAGACGGGTCGGCCCCGAGGGGTACCCGCGAGAGAGCTACTATTACTACTGGACTGGAGGGACAGGCTGTACCACCCGGTAAAGGTGGCCCTGAGTTCCCGACAGTCCTTTGCGAGTCGGGTGACAATGGAGAGTACCCGCGAGATGTGGTGTTGTCGGGTGACCAGAAAGAGTACCCGCGAGCTAATTACGAGGCATGGCCGGGTATTCTTAGCCCTTGCAGCAAGTCCTCGAGACGGGGCGACGGGGTCACATCGATCGTGAGTCTCTGCTCGTTACCACGCGCTCCCAATTTACTAACGGTTTGGATATTTGATTCGACTGGGCCTTTGGCCCGATAGCAATAACCATCACGCGGGGATAAATATGGGTGCTCTGCGTCGTATGCATCAGCCGAAGCTTTCTAGACGTCAGCGACTGAGCGGCACGCGTCGAGTTGGACTGGGAACGCCCGTCCTTGTTTAAGGGGGCCAGGTCTGCTCTCGTCGGCCCCGCAACATGCAGGAGCGCCTGGGGCGAAGGCCCAAGACCCCTGGGGGCATAGGTTAGTCCGGCGTGCTGACCTCTCTGTTGAGTTTTCGGTCGGGCTGCGGTGTGTTGTTTAGCCGATGCCGGGCAGGACCCAGAAAGTGTGTCCAGCCGGAGTTAAGCGAGCGTGGTGGGTAAGTTGGTGCACCCCTGCAGGGAATGAAACATCTATGCATAGCCGGATCCTCGGTAACGGATGCTCGGAGTTGTATCCAGGTCGATACAACTAGAACTGGTTACTTGTGATGGGAATGGATATTAGGGCTCTGGGACTGCTTTCTCATAGGGAGTCGAGGAAGGATCTCTGGGCGAGGTTGATACTTATTACTACTATTACTTTATGCTGTACTAATCTACACTCTTCTAATGCTGCAAGACCACTGAAGATGCTAGTCTTCGATAGGACTAGATCTTCTCTCCATTCTGGCATTCTGTAGTCAAGTCCACATATACAGCGTTCCTTTGAAATTATTGCATACTTAAAATAGATCTGATGTAAGTCTTGCTGAGTACGTTGGATGAATACTCACGGTTGCTTTGCTTCTTCTTTTTCCCATACCCGCTTGATACATCCAGACGACGAAGCCCCGGAGCCAGCTGCCCCTGTCGACGACTACTACTACCACGATGGGGCCTACTACTACGTGGAGACCGCTGACGACCCGGAGTAGGATCGGAGGGTCCTAGGCAGAAGGCTGCGCCTTTTTGATCGTAGTCTTTATTTTACCCCGCCTTCTAAAGGCTTATCTGTGTTTTCTTTTATATCTGTACTCAAATTTCTGATGCTTCCGCTAACGCTTGTATGCGAGCTTATGTATTCGAGCCCTCGAGGCCCCTGGCTTGTAATATAAAGCTTGTATGTCTTTTATTTGTGTTTGGAGTTGTGTTGTGATATCTTCAAGTGAGTCCTTATGCTTGATCGTGTGCATTTGCGAGTATGATTAGTGCCTGACTAAGCCGGGGGCGTCACAAGTTGGTATCAGAGCCGACTGCCTGTAGGAACCCCCCATTCCAACTCCTTGGCCGAAGTTGGGTCTAGTTGACGAAAAATGTTTTACTAACTTGGCTGTGAGTCTTACAGGCCCACGTCGCCAATTGGGTTGTATTAGGATCTTTTATTCCTCGTCTTTACTCTGGGACTCTGATCTCTCTTCTATTCGGGTTAAACGATTTTGCTAACTCTAGGATCTCGTGATCACATCCTCCCTGGGATTTTATTATGCCTCTCTTGAATTTGGAGCCCGAGTCTGCTTAGCACAATTTACGGACCTTAGGAACCTTTTATCGAGGGCACACTGCATCATCCCTCGCTCCAACAGTTTTCTCCGACATTGATGTAGCCTTTGCTATGTATCGTTCTTGTATCCCTCCATCGCGTGCTAGTGTGCCGCCTAGTTGTCTAGCCTTCTCCCTTTCAGTCGTCGTAATGCCGGTTTGCATCCGAATCTATGTATGGATCTGCATGTCTTGTTTGACTATGCGGAAGTATCTACTGCACTTCCTTTTGTTGTGCATGTTTACTTCATGAATGATTTCATACGATGTCAATGCTTGTCGCTAAACTACCCCTGTTGAATTAGCAGGATGGGTGGTAACAATCAACCACCGCCCGATTACATGGTTGCTATGATGCAACAGTTTGAGTTGCACCGTCAGTTTATTCAAGGGGTGATAAATCAGTTACCGCAGCCCAAAGCCAACAACCAGCAGCCTGCCGCAATCACTCTGCAAGAGTTTGTGCGCCTCAACCCCACTGTATTCCGCAACACAGCCAACCCACTGGTTGCTAATGACTGGCTCCGCGACATCTCCTACGAGATGGAGTCAGCTGCTGTGGCCCCTGCCAGCTATGTCACATTTGCATCTTACTTCTTGAAGGGTCCCGCAGCCCAATGGTGGGACACACACAGGCATACCCTAGCCGTTGGAGCCGTTATCACTTGGGCAGAGTTCACGGCTGCCTTCCGCGCCCGGTACATTCCTCAGGGAGTTATCGACCAGAAGAAGACGGGGTTCCGTAATCTGGTTCAAGGCAACAAGACCGTCGAAGCTTATCAGCGGGAGTTCCTTGAACTGTCCTGCTACGTTGAGGAAGATATCACTACAGATGCCCGTAGGCAATAGAAGTTTCGAGACGGACTCCACCCGGACATTCAGCTAGCCCTGCTCGTCCAGGATTTTCCCGACTTCACCACCTTGGTGAATAAGGCTATTATGGTCGAGACCGGGCTGAAGAAGCACAAGGACGCACTCAAGCGCACTCGTGAAGCGGGCTCGTCTTCGGGCTCGTCTTCTCAAAAGCGCCGCATATGGATTCCAGAGAGCATGTATCGTCCTAGCGCTCTAGTGTACCGACCTTTGTATGCTGCACCGCGTATGCCTCCTCCACCTCCAAGATAGTTCAGACCTATAGCCCCAGTACCTCGAGCTCCGGCACCACGTCCTGACAGTGGACTCTGCTTCAAGTGTGGCCATCCGGGTCACCATGCCAGAGACTGCCCACAGGGTCAGAGTCAGTTGGTGCTACCTTCTGCTGGCCGTGGAAATGGCCGTGGAATTGATCAGCAGCGCAACAACAATGCTAGGCCTTCTTATGGTCATGGTCAAGCTTACCATGTCAATATGAGTGAAGACCCCGACCAACAAGCTACAGTCATGGGTACACTACTTGTTAATTCAGTACCAGCTTCTGTTTTATTTTATTCAGGAGCATCACATTCATTCATGTCAGAACATTTTGCACTCATGCATGACATTAAATGTGAGCACATTAACACTTCACTAGTGGTACATACACCCACGGGCGGTTGTCGAACCTCTGAGGTCACTTATAATGTTCCCGTTGAAATCGAGGAGAGGGAATTCCTTGTCTCTCCCACTATCCTGAAGTCTTGCACAATAGATCTTATATTGGGAATGGACTGGTTAAAGGCTCACTGTGCCTCCATCAATTGTGCCACTAAAGTTGCGCACCTACTGCACCCATCAGATGAGCTAGTGAATTACCGTGCTCATATAACGCAAAGTTCTGAAGGTCAAATCTACACTCTGAATGCATTGAACGCTTCTTCGCTTGAGGGGATCAAAAACATTCCAGTCATTGGTGAATAAGGCTATTATGGTCGAGACAGGGCTGAAGAAGCACAAGGACGCGCTCAAGCGCACTCGTGAAGCGGGCTCATCTTCGGGCTCATCTTCCCAGAAGTGCCGCATATGGATTCCACAGAGCATGTATCATCCTAGCGCTCCAGTGTACCGGCCTTCGTATGCTGCACCGCGTATGCCTCCTCCACCTCCAAGGCAGTTCAGACCTATAGCCCCAGTACCTCGAGCTCTGGCACCACGTCCTGACAGTGGACTCTGCTTCAAGTGTGGCCATCCAGGTCACCGTGCCAGAGACTGCCCATAGGGTCAGAGTCAGTTGGTGCTACCTTCTGCTGGCCGTGGAAATGGCCATGGAATTGATCAGCAGCGCAACAACAATGCCAGGCCTTCTTATGGTCGTGGTCAAGCTTACCATGTCAATATGAGTGAAGACCCCGACCAACCAGCTACAGTCTTGGGTACACTACTTGTTAATTCAGTACCAGCTTCTGTTTTATTTGATTTAGGTGCATCGCATTCATTCATGTCAGAACATTTTGCACTCATGCATGACATTAAATGTGAGCACATGAACACTTCACTGGTGGTACATACACCCGCAGGTGGTTGTCGAACCTCCGAGGTCACTTATGATGTTCCTGTTGAAATCGAGGAGAGGGAATTCCTTGTCTCTCCCATTATCATGAAGTCTTGCAGTATAGATCTTATATTGGGAATGGACTGGTTAATGGTTCATTGTGCCTCCATCAATTGTGCCACTAAAGTTGTGCACCTTCTGCACCCATCAGATGAGCTAGTGAATTACCGTGCTCATATAACGCAAAGTTCTGAAGCTCAAATCTACGCTCTGAATGCATTGAATGCTTCTCCGCTTGAGGGGATCGAAAACATTCCAGTCATTTGTGACTTCCCGGATGTTTTTCCAGAAGAACTTCCAGGAATAACCCCTGTTCGAGCCGTCGAGTTTGTTATTGACTTGAAGCCAGGCACTACTCCTATTGCGAAGCATCCTTACAAGATGCCACCGCATGAGCTTCTCGAGCTCAAGGAGGAAATCGATAAATCGCTCAGCAAGGGTTTCATCCGTCCAAGTTCCTCTGCCTGGGGAGCACCATCCCTCTTTGTCAAGAAGAAAGATGGTACAAATAGGTTGGTCCAAGATTACAGTCCTATCAACCAGGCAACCATTCAGAATAAATATCCGCTTCCCTGGATAAATGATTTATATAATCAGCTTGCTGGATCATCGGTGTTTTCTAAACTTGACTTGAGGTTGGGTTATCACCAGATCCGTGTCCATGAAGAGGATATTCCGAAGACTGCTTTCGTTACTCGATATGGTTCTTATGAGTACACCATCATGTCCTTTTGTCTGACTAATGCTCCAGCTATGTTCTCCCGCCTGATGAATTACATCTTCATGGATTACCTCGACAAGTTCATCGTGGTATATCTGGATGACATTCTGGTATATTCGAAGAACAGGGAACAACACGCTGAACATCTTCGTGTCGTGCTGGAAAAGCTTCGAGAACATCAGCTTTATGCCAAGTTTTCCAAATGCGAGTTCTGGCTTTCTGAAGTAACCTACCTTGGTCATGTTATTCTTGACTGGACTCCTCCGAAGAATGTTAAGCAAGTGAGAAGTTTTCTCGGCCTCGCAAGCTATTGCCGTCGGTTTGTCGAGAACTTTTCCAAGATTGCTAAGCCCCTGACTAATCTGCTTCACAAAGGCATTAAGTTTGAGTGGACAGACAAGTGTCAGGAGAGCTTCCAGACCCTCAAGGACAAGCTCACTTCTGCTCCAGTGCTTGCTCCTCTGGATTCTCGCAAAGACTTTGTGATATATTGCGACGCCTCTCGTCAAGGATTAGGCTGTGTCCTAATGCAAGAACGAAGAGTAATTGCGTATGCTTCGCGACAGTTGCGTCCGCATGAAGAAAATTATCCAGTGCATGATCTTGAACTTGCTACAGTGATCTATGCATTGAAGCTGTGGCGGCATTACCTTCTTGGTAACCGGTGTGAGATATATACTAATCATCAAAGCTTGAAGTATTTATTTACTCAGCCGGATCTTAATCTTCGCCAACAGCGATGGTTGGAAACGATTACGGACTATGACTGCGGTATTTCTTATACCCCTGGAAAGGCTAATGTGATGGCTGATGCCTTGAGTCGCAAGGCCTACTACAACAACCTCATGGTTAGGCGAGCTCAACCTCATCTCTATGAAGAACTGAGCAAACTAAACTTGCGTATCGTTCCACAGGGTTCTCTTAATAATCTTGTGGTACAGCCAGATCTTGAGAAGGCTCTTAAGAGTGCGCAAGCTAAAGATGCTGAAATTGATCTGATGAAGAAGGATCTTCACCTTGACAAGTACAAGGATTTCTCGCTGTCTGAAGATGGAACCTTGTACTTCAGAGACCGCATTGTGGTACCTCGCTTCGAGCTTATGACTGACAAGGTCATGAAGGAGGCACATGATACACCACTGTCTATCCATCCAGGTAGCACTAAGATGTATCATGATCTCCGTCAAAGGTACTGGTGCTCTAAGATGAAGCAGGATATCGCTCGATATGTTGCTGAATGTGAAGTTTGCCGTCGCGTTAAAGCAGAACATCAGAAGCCTGCCGGAATTCTGCAACCGCTTCCTATTCCCCTATGGAAATGGGATAAGGTTCAGATGGATTTTATTACTGACCTTCCCAAGTCACAGAAGGGTCACGATGCTATTCTTGTCGTCGTCGACCAACTCTCTAAGGTTGCACACTTTCTGCCTGTCAGGGAGACGATCACTGCTAGCCAGTTAGCAGAGCTTTATGTCTCTAGAATTGTCTCACTCCACGGTATTCCAAAGGAGATCAGTTCGGACCGTGGCGGCCTATTCACTTCCAAGTTCTGGGAAAGTTTCCAAGAAGCCATGGGAACTCATATTACCTGGAGTTTAGAGTATCATCTTCTGTCCCAAGGCCAAGTCGAGCGAGTAAATCAAGTGCTTGAAGACATGCTTCGGGCTTGTGTTATATCATTCAGCAAGAAGTGGGAAGAATCTCTCCCTTATGCCGAGTTCTCTTATAATAACAGCTATCAAGCCAGCTTGAAGATGGCCCCTTTCGAAGTACTTTATGGACGTAAGTGTCGAACCCCTCTGAACTGGTCAGAAATTGGGGAACGACCACTTGTTTATCCAGATATTATCCAACACGCTGAAGAGCAAGTTCGTATCGTCCGTGAAAATCTCAAGGCGGCTCAGGACCGCCAGAAGAGCAACTATGATCGCAAACGATGGGATTTGACTTATCAACCTGCGTGTCGCCCCTATGAAGGGCACTCACCACTTCGGAATCAAGGGCAAGTTAGCTCCACGCTACATTGGTCCCTTCCGCATTGTTGCTAGACGTGGTATGGTGGCTTATAAACTAGAATTGCCGCCGCAATTTTCTCATATCCACGACGTCTTCCATGTGTCGCAACTTCGCCGTTGCTTCAAGGAATCTCCGCACCGTGCAGTGGATCACGAGTTGCTCGAATTGCAAGATGATCTATCTTACAAGGAGCATCCGATCCGCATTCTCGATCAAGCTGAACGTCGGACCCGTTAGAAGGTTACCAAGTTCCTGAACGTGCAGTGGTCAAATCATACAGAAAGATGAAGCCACTTGGGAATGCGAGGATAATCTTCGAGCGGAATACCCCGACCTCTTCCCTTCTACCTCCTGAATCCTCGGGACGAGAATTTCTTCAAGAGGAGGAGAATTGTAACACCCCTGTGTAATAAGCACTGAGACTTTGTGTTAATCTTGCCAAGTCATGCTGATTAACAATGCAAGATCACAGTGGTGAAATATCTTATTTCAAGTTCTGCCTTTGAAATCAAACTCTATTCATAGGTGAAATTTAAAGTTCCACAAAAGTTGCTGCAATAATGTTCATCATTTCACCAAAATTCCATAACAATTATTTGTTAAGGAAAACAATATCACTCTTAAGTAAAGATTAGCAGTAGCATTTTAAACAATGCCATTTCAGCATTTTATAATGCTTTTGCATTTATGAAAAATCCAAATGGATTCCAATAATCCTCAAACTTGTTGTGGCAGTGCATAAAATTGCTCTGGATTTAATGGACCAAGTTCCATAATTTTCCTAAGCTATTTTGTTGTCCAAGCAATTCTTCTTCTCTCTCTATCTTTTAAATAAAAAGAAAACAGGAAATAAAACCATCCGCCCGCTTGTTTGCCTCAGCCGCAACCAGAAAAGTATGCACACCATTAATGAACTAGGGAGAGCATCGGTCATCATACATCCATTGCCGGCTCATCTTCATTACACAACACCGAAAAGACCAAATTAATACAAGTTCAGACATATAGTTCATACACACTTATTCTCATAAAAGAACATACAAACTCTCTAGCTAAAGCATTTAAATGCAACAACAAATGCGATCAAGATCGCAACTAAGGTAACAATTGATCCAACAGCATAGTGATACCAAGCCTCTTGATTAATGACATATTTTTAAAATTTTCTAATCTTCAAGCGCATTGCATCCATCTTGATCTTGTGATCATCGACGACATCGGAAACATACAACTCCAGTTTCATCTTCTCTTCTTCAATTCTTTTCAATTTTTCTTTCAAATACTCGTTTTCTTTTTCAACTAAATTTAACTTCTCGACAAGAGGGTCGGTTGCAATTTCCGGTTCACATACCTCCTAGATAAAAATATCTATGTCAACTTGATGGGCATAATTGTCATAAACATGAAATGCAACAAATAGTTATAAAAGAGAGTATCTACCACATCCGAATCATAAACCGAACGAGGGCCGACGGGGACGGATATCAAAACCATGCCACTATGTATAACAAACAACCATACAGGTAAGAAAACTATACAAGTAACTATCTAAATCAAAAAAATATGATTTTTTTTTATAAAAAGGATAAGAACAAGAGGCTCACCAAGGTGGTGCCAGCGACGGGACGGTGCGGGCGATCGTTGGTGTTTAGGACGGGGACGGGAAGGCACTAAGTAAACCACACCAACACATGCAAACTAAGAAGTTAATTTGAGCTCAAATTGCATATAAATCAAATAAACTCCCACATATAATTACTCCCAAACAAAAACCCACAAATCACTATACTTATAGAGCATTTCAAGAGCTAATCTAGCAATGAGAGATGAAAGGACAAAGTTGCTAACCTTTGTGAACACTTGGATGGATGGGTTGCCTTCAAATCTTGACAAATTTTGGCAAAAATAGAGGATGAGCTCGAGCAAGAGGGGAAGAACAGAGAGGAGAAGAAAGGGGAAAAACAGAGAGCTCTAGCTCGGGCTGGACGAAGGGTTTATATAGTGACACCTTTAGTCCCAGTTTGTGTAACAAACCGGGACTAAAGGTGTACCTCTAGTCCCGGTTTGTGACACGAACCGGGACTAAAGGGGCTCGTGGGGCCCCAGCCTGACACCAGCTGATGACCCACAAGTATAGGGGATCTATCGTAGTCCTTTCGATAAGTAAGAGTGTCAAACCCAACGAGGAGCAGAAGGAAATGACAAGCGGTTTTCAGTAAGGTATTCTCTGCAAGCACTGAAATTATCGGTAACAGATAGTTTTGTGATAAGATAATTCGTAACGGGTAACAAGTAACAAGTGTAACAAAGGTGCAGCAAGGTGGCCCAATCCTTTTTGTAGCAAAGGACAAGCCTGGACAAACTCTTATATAAAGCAAAGCGCTCCCGAGGACCCATGGGAATTTCTGTCAAGCTAGTTTTCATCATGCACATATGATTCACGTTCGTTACTTTGATAATTTGATATGTGGGTGGACCGGTGCTTGGGTGCTGCCCTGACATGGACAAGCCTCCCACTTATGATTAACCCCTCTCGCAGGCATCCGCAACTACGAAAGAAGAATTAAGATAAATCTAACCATAGCATGAAACATGTGG
This sequence comes from Thinopyrum elongatum, assembly GCA_011799875.1. Lineage (NCBI taxonomy): Eukaryota > Viridiplantae > Streptophyta > Magnoliopsida > Poales > Poaceae > Thinopyrum > Thinopyrum elongatum. Next base: position 13,939,275 of record CM022301.1, on the reverse strand, counting down.
ATCCAAATCAGCCCCTTACGAAGCAACACGTAAACTAGGGTTTAAGCTTCTGTCACTCTAGCAACCCATCATCTACTTGTTACTTTCCAATGCCTTCCCCTAGGCCCAAACAATGGTGAAGTGTCATGTAGTCGACATTCACATAACACCACTAGAGGAAAGACAACATACATCTCATCAAAATATCGAACGAATACCAAATTAACATGATTACTTATAACAAGACTTCTCCCATGTCCTTAGGAACAAACGTACCTACTCACAAAGCATATTCATGTTCATGATCACAGGAGTATTAATTATCATTAAGGATCTGAATATATGATCTTCCACCGAATAAACCAACTAGCATCAACTACAAGGAGTAATCAACACTACTAGCAACCAATAGGTACCAATCTGAGGTTCTGAGACAAAGATCGGATACAAGAGATGAACTAGGGTTTGGAGAGGAGATGGTGCTGGTGAAAATGTTGATGGAGATTGACCCCCTCTCGATGAGAGGATCGTTGGTGATGACGATGGCTTTGATTTCCCCCTCCGGGATGGAAGTTTCCCCGGCAGAGCAGCTCCACCGGAGCCCTAGATTGGTTCTGCCCAAGTTCCGCCTCGAGACGGCGGCGCTTCATCCCGAAAGCTCTCTCTTTATTTTTTTTCCAGGGCAAAACACATCATATAGGAGAAGATGGGGGCCAGAGGCCTGCTGGGTGGCCCACAAGCCACAGGGGCGCGCCCTGGGGGGTAGGGCGCGCCCCCCAGGCTTGTGGCTGCCTGGTGGGTCTTCTATGGTATTTTCTTCGCCCACTATTTTTTATATATTCCAAAACTATTCTCCATAAATTTTTAGGACTTTTGGAGTTGTGCAGAATAGGTCTCTAATATTTGCTCCTTTTCTAGTCCAGTATTCCCGCTGCCGGCATTCTCCCTCTTCATGTAAACCTTGTAAAATAAGAGCGAAAAGGCATAAGTATTGTACCATAATGTGTAATAACAGCCCATAATGCAATAAATATCAATATAAAAGCATGATGCAAAATGGACGTATCAACTCCCCCAAGCTTAAACCTCGCTTCTCCTCAAGCGAAAACCGAAATCGATAAATATGTCCACATGTTTAGAGATAGAGATGTCGATAAAAATAAAATAAGGACATGAGAGCATCATGGTCATCTTTAGAACAACAATATTGACATATAATTTCTTATGCTAAAGTGACAATTCATTCACAAGGTAAAGTATGAAGCAAGAACTCTATTGAGAACCAACAAACTATGATTTCAGTCATCGAAGCAATTGCAATTTATCATAACATCGGAAAGAGTCAATATATAAGAGCTTGTACAGCAAATCCACATACTCAATCATCTTTTAGTCTTCCACAATTGCTAACACTCACGCGGTACTTATGAGGTCAAAGTTTCAACTGGACACAAAGAAAGATAGGGGCTTATAGTTTTTCCTCCCAACTATTTACCTCAAAGTTAATGTCAACAGTAATAACTCATGATCACCTACATCCGAGTGGCTATATATGTCTAGATCATTCCCCAACACATGACGCTTGCCAAGAGAAAAAGGCAATATATAGGAAGTGGTGAAGATCACCATGACTCTTGCATAAAGGTAAGTACTAGAAAGTAAAAGTAAAGGATAGGCCCTTCGCAGAAGGAAGCAAAGGTTGTCATGCGCTTTTATGGTTGGATGCGTAATCTCTTAATGCAAAAGAACGTCACTTTATATTCTCGCTTGTGATAAAGAACTTTATTATGCAGTCTGTCGCTTTTATGTCTTCCATATCACAAGTTTGTATAAAGTTTATTTTCCTCACACTAATAGATCATACATATTTAGAGAGCAATTTTTATTGCTTGCACCGATGACAACTTACTTGAAGGATCTTACTCAATCCATAGGTAGCTATGGTGGTCTCTCATGGCAAAACTGGTTTAAGGGATTTGGATGCACAAGTAGTATCTCTACTTAGTGCGGAAGTTTTGGCTGATATGAGGTGGAAGCAAGCATCACATGTTGGAGGATCCATAACAATATAACTTCTATTCGGAAACAAGCAAACATAACTCATTATGTTGTCTTTCTTGTCCAACATCTACTTCTTAGCATAAAATATTTTAATGAGTGCTCACAATCATAAAAGATGTCCAAGATAATATATTTATATTTGAACCTCTCTTTCTTTATTACTTCCTTTTAATTGCAACAATGACCAATTGCTATGTTTGTCAACTAACAACAAGTTTCAATCGACATACTTCTTATATGTGAAGTCATCACTCCCCATAAGATCATTATATTCTTTCTATGCTTTTATTCTATTCTACTATTTATTTCTTTACTCTCAAGATCATAGCAAGCAAGCAAAGCCCTCGACTCGAAACTATTCTTTATTATAAAACTCTCGGACTCGATTACATAGAGGGAACATAAAGCAAAGCTCAATGCTAGATCATACTAAAAACTTTAATTCTTCTACATCAAGATATTACCAAAAGGATCAAACTAGGAAAAACAATAAGGGTAAAAGATGTGATGGTGATACGATACCGGGGCACCTCCCCCAAGCTTGGCACAAGCCAAGGGAAGTGCCCATACCCATGTGTTTAGTTGTCTTTCTTTGGAGGTGGTGATGATGGAGTTGCTGATGATGTTGGAGGAGGAGGCAGACGTGATGCCTGACCTTGAAAACTCTTGCAGAAAATAGCTCAAAACAAAAACAGGAGATATTGTCGTGATAGGAAGGTCAAAACCTTCGGGAGATTATATAATAAATTTTTACCGACCTAAAGCAGTATACCCCAAGGAAACGGAGTCCGGAGGGTACACAAGGCATCCACAAGCCACTGGGGCACCCCGAGGGGGGTAGGGTGCGCCCTCACGGCTTGTCGTCTCCTCGTGCACTTTTCGGACTACCTCTTATTTGTATAATTTTTTAAATATTCCAAAACAGAGAAAAATTGCTACTTAGAAAATTTTGGAGTCTGTTTACTTACCGTACCACATACCTATTCCTTTTCGGGGTCTGAAACGTTCTGGTAAACATCCCTTATGTACTCCTCCGGGGTTATGGTATTAATAATATTGGTTTCTACATTTATGGGAGTACCTGAGATGTAATGTTTGATTCTTTGCCCGTTCACCACCTTCGGGTGTGTGCCTTCGGCGTTGTTGATCTTGATGGCACCGGAACGATATACTTCCTCTACAATGTAAGGCCCTTCCCATTTAGAGAGAAGTTTTCCTGCAAAAATGTTAAACGAGAATTGTATAGCAAGACATAGTCACCTACATTGAATTCACGCTTTTGTATCCTTTTATCATGCCATCTCTTAACTTTTTCTTTAAATAACTTGGCATTCTCATAGGCCTGGGTTCTCCATTCATCAAGTGAGCTAATGTCAAATAACCTCTTCTCACCAGCAAGTTTGAAATCATAGTTGAGCTCTTTGATTGCCCAATAAGCTTTATGTTCTAGTTCTACAGGTAAGTGGCATGCTTTACCATAAACCATTTTATACGGAGACATACCCATAGGGTTTTTATAAGCAGTTCTATAAGCCCATAATGCATCATCAAGTTTCTTAGACCAATTCTTTCTAGATCTATTAACCGTCTTTTCCAAGATCAATTTAATTTCTCTATTGCTTAATTCTACTTGACCACTAGACTGAGGATGATACGGAGATGCAATTCTATGGTTGACATCATACTTAGCAAGCAATTTATGGAAAGCACCATGAATAAAGTGTGAACCACCATCAGTCATTAAATATCTAGGGACTCCAAACCTAGGGAAAATAACTTCTTTAAGCATCTTAATAGAAGTATTATGATCAGCACTACTAGTTGGAATAGCTTCTGCCCACTTAGTAACGTAATCAACAGCAACTAAAATATGAGTATACCCATTGGACTTCGGAAAAGGTCCCATGTAATCAAAACCCCAAACATCAAATGGTTCAATAACAAGAGAATAATTCATAGGCATTTCCTGACATCTACTAATATTACCAATTCTTTGACATTCATCACAGGACAAGACAAACTTACGAGCATCCTTGAAGAGAGTAGGCCAATAAAAACCAGATTGTAATACCTTGTGTGCAGTTCTATCTCCACCATGGTGTCCTCCGTAGGCCTCGGAGTGACACTTGCGTAGGATTTGTTCCTGTTCATGCTCAGGTACACAATGTCTAATAACACCATCTACTCCTTCTTTATAAAGGTGTGGGTCATCCCAAAAGTGTAGAAGAACTTTTTCTTTTGTTGGTATGTGAAACTATGTGGTATAAATTTAGCAACAATGCAATTAGCATAATCAGCATACCAAGCAGCACTACGTGAAGCATTTATGACAGCTAGTTGTTCATCAGGAAAGCTATGATCAATAGGTAGTGGGTCATCATGAACATTCTCTAACCTAGACAAGTTATCTGCTACGGGGTTCTCAGCACCCTTTCTATCAACAATATGCAAATCAAATTCTTGTAGCAAGAGAACCCATCTAATAAGTCTAGGTTTAGCATCTTTCTTTTCCATAAGGTATTTAATAGCAGCATGATCAGTGTGAACAGTGACTTTGGAATCAACAATATAAGATCTGAACTTATCACATGCAAACACGACAGCTAAAAATTCTTTTTCAGTAGTAGCATAATTTCTTTGAGCACTGTCTAGAGTTTTACTAGCATAATAGATAACATTTAATTTCTTATCAACTCTTTGTCCTAGAACAGCAACAACAGCATAATCACTAGCATCACACATAATTTCAAAGGGTAGGTTCCAATCAGGTGGTTGAACAACAGGTGCGGTGATCAAGGCTTTCTTAAGAATTTCAAATGCTTGTACACAATCATCATCAAAAACAAATGGGACATCTTTTTGTAAGAGAGTAGTGAGAGGCCTAGAAATTTTAGAGAAGTCTTTAATAAACCTCCTGTAGAAACCAGCATGACCAAGGAAACTTCTTATACCTTTAATATCCGTAGGACACGGCATTTTTTCAATAGCATCAACTTTAGCTTTATCAACTTCAATGCCTCTTTCGGAGATCTTATGCCCCAAGACAATATCTTCATTAACCATAAAGTGAAACTTCTCCCAGTTCAAGACAATATTCATTTCTTCACATCTCTTCAGAACTCGGTCAAGATTGCTTAAGCAATCATCAAAAGAAGTTCCGTAAACGGAGAAATCATCCATGAAAACCTCAACAATCTTTTCACAAAAGTCAGAGAATATAGCAGTCATACATCTTTGAAAGGTAGCACGTGCATTGCATAAACCAAAAGGCATACATCTATAAGCAAAGGTACCAAAAGGACAAGTAAAAGTGGTTTTCTCTTGATCAGATTGTGCAACAGGTATTTGAGAGAAACAAGAATAAACATCTAGAAAGCAAAAGTGTGCATGTTTGGATAGTCTTTCTAGCATTTGATCAATAGAAGTTAGAGGGTAATGATCTTTCCTAGTAGCTTTATTTAATTTTCTAAAATCAATTACCATTCTATATCCTGTAACAATTCTTTGTGGAATCAATTCATTTTTATCATTAGGGACAACTGTAATACCTCCCTTCTTAGGGACACAATGAACTGGACTTACCCATTGACTATCAGCAATAGGATAGATTATACCTGCTTCCAGAAGCTTTAATATTTCATTCCTTACCACTTCTTTCATTTTAGGATTTAACCGCCGTTGGTGATCAATAACTGGTTTAGCATCTTTCTCCAAATTAATTTTATGCTGACATAGAGTGGGACTAATGCCCTTAAGATCATCAAGAGTATATCCAATAGTAGCACGGTGCTTCCTCAGAGTGTTCAATAATCTCTTTTCTTCATGCTCTGAAAGGTTAGCACTAATAATAACAGGATATATCTTCTTTTCATCAAGATAAACATATTTCAAAGTATCAGGCAATCGTTTAAGCTCGAACATGGGATCACCCTTGGGTGGAGGAGGATCCCCAAGTATCTCAACAGGCAAGTTGTGTTTCAAAATAGGATGCTGATCAAAGAAAATCTTATCTATTTCATTCCTTTCATTCATGTGCATATCATTCTCATGGTCTAGGAAATATTGTTCTAAAGGACCAGTAGGAGGCACAGCAATAGGAGCAAGACCAATAATTTCATCCTTACTAGGCAATTCTTTATCATGGGGTTGTCTACGAAATTTAGAGAAATTAAACTCATGGGACACATCCCCGAAACTTACAGTAACAGTTTCTTTCTCACAATCTATCTGAGCATTGACAGTATTCAAGAAAGGTCTACCAAATATAATGGGACAAAAATCATCTTGTGGGGAACCAAGAACAAGAAAATCAGTAGGGTATTTTACTTTTCCACACAAGACTTCAACATCTCTAACAATCCCAATTGGTGATATAGTATCTCTATTAGCAAGTTTGATAGTAACATCAATATCCTCTATTTCAGCAGGTGCAATATCATTCATAATTTCTTGATATAAAGAAAAGGGAATTGCACTCGCACTAGCACCCATATCAGATAAGCCAAGGTAACAATGATCTCCTATTTTAACAGAAACAACAGGCGTGCCAACAACAGGTCTATGTTTATCTTTACTATCAGGTCTAGCAATTCTAGCAGCTTCATCACAGAACTGAATAACATGCCCATCAATATTATCAACCAAGAGATCTTTAACTATAGCAATACTAGATTCAACTTTAATTTGTTCAGGGGGTGTAGGTGTTCTAGAATAACTCTTACGAACCACAGTTGAAGCTTTAGCATGATCCTTTATTCTAACAGGGAAAGGTGGTTTCTCAATATAAGCAGTAGGAATAACAGGATCAACATTATAAGTAATAGTTTCTTCTTCAACTTTAATAGGTTCTACTACTTTTACTTCAATGGGAGGATGATGTTTAAATTAGTTCTCCTTAGGGAGATCAACATGAGTAGCAAATGATTCACAGAAAGAAGCTACTATCTCAGAGTCAAGTCCATATTTGGTGCTAAATTCACGAAAAGCATCGGTGTCCATAAAAGATTTAACACAATCAAACTTAAGTTTTATACCTGCCTCCTTACCTTCGTCGAGTTCCCAATCTTCAGAGTTGCATTTAATTCTTTCCAATAAATCCCATTTGAATTCAATAGTCTTCTTCATAAAAGAACCGGTACAAGAAGTATCGAGCATGGATCGATTAATGTGAGAAAGCCGAGCATAAAAATTCTGAATAATAATTTCTCTTGAGAGCTCATGATTGGGGCATGAATATAACATTGAATTAAGCCTCCCCCAAGCTTGAGCGATACTTTCTCCTTCACGAGGCCAAAAATTATAAATATAATTCCGATCACGATGAACCAGATGCATAGGATAAAACTTCTGATGAAATTCCATTTTCAATCGGTTGTAGTTCCATGATCCAGTATCATCACATAGCCTATACCATGTCAATGCTTTATCCTTCAAAGATAAAGGGAAGACCTTCTTCTTGACATCATCCTCGGGCAAACCTGCAAGCTTAAATAATCCACAAACTTCATCCACATAGATTAGGTGCAAATCAGGATGTAGTGTTCTGTCTCCTGCATAAGGATTAGCTAGTAGTTTCTCTATCATACCCGAAGGAATTTCATAATAAATATTTTCAGTAGGTTCAGTAGGTTGAGGAGCAACTCTATGTTCTTACGGTCGAGGTGAAGATACCCCGAACAAACCCCTCAAAGTATTAGTTTCCATAGTAACAAGTGACAGTAAATTTCAGCACACTATATAAATTTTTCCTTAACTAATTCCACTCACCAAAGGCGCTTCACTCCCCGGCAACGGCGCCAGAAAAGAGTCTTGATGACCCACAAGTATAGGGGATCGATCATAGTCCTTTCAATAAGTAAGAGTGTCAAACCCAACGAGGAGCAGAAGGAAATGACAAGCGGTTTTCAGTAAGGTATTCTCTGCAAGCACTGAAATTATCGGTAACAGATAGTTTTGTGATAAGATAATTCGTAATGGGTAACAAGTAACAACTGTAACAAAGGTGCAGCAAGGTGGCCCAATCCTTTTTGTAGCAAAGGACAAGCCTGGACAAACTCTTATATAAAGCAAAGCGCTCCCGAGGACACATGGGAATTTCTGTCAAGCTAGTTTTCATCATGCTCATATGATTCGCGTTCGTTACTTTGATAATTTGATATGTGGGTGGACCGGTGCTTGGATGCTGACCTTACTTGGACAAGCCTCCCACTTACAATTAACCCCTCTCGCAAGCATCCGCAACTACGAAAGAAGAATTAAGATAAATCGAACCATAGCATGAAACATGTGGATCCAAATCAGCCCCTTACGAAGCAACGCATAAACTAGGGTTTAAGCTTCTGTCACTCTAGCAACCCATCATCTACTTGTTACTTCCCAATGCCTTCCCCTAGGCCCAAACAATGGTGAAGTGTCATGTAGTCGACGTTCACATAACACCACTAGAGGAAACACAACATACATCTCATCAAAATATCGAACGAATACCAAATTCACATGATTACTTATAACAAGACTTCTCCCATGTCCTCAGGAACAAACGTAACTACTCAAAAAGCATATTCATGTTCATGATCAGAGGAGTATTAATTATCATATAGGATCTGAACATATGATCTTCCACCGAATAAACCAACTAGCATCAACTACAAGGAGTACTCAACACTACTAGCAACCCACAGGTACCAATCTGAGGTTTTAAGATAAAGATTGGATACAAGAGATGAACTAGGGTTTGGAGAGGAGATGGTGCTAGTGAAGATGTTGATGGAGATTGACCCCCTCTTGATGAGAGGATCGTTGGTGATGACGATGGCTTTGATTTCCCCCTCCGGGAGGGAAGTTTCCCCGGCAGAACAGCTCTGCCAGAGCCCTAGATTGGTTCTGCCCAAGTTCCGCCTTGAGACGGCGGCGCTTCATCCCGAAAGCTCTCTCTTGATTTTTTCCAGGGAAAAACACATCATATAGGAGAAGATGGGGGCTAGAGGCTTGCTCAGTGGCCCACAAGCGACAGGGGCGCGCCCTGGGGGGTAGGGCACGCCCCCAGGCTTGTGGCTGCCTGGTGGGTCTTCTATGGTATTTTCTTCGCCCACTATTTTTTATATATTCCAAAACTATTCTTCGTAAATTTTCAGAACTTTTGGAGTTGTGCAGAATAGGTCTCTAATATTTGCTCCTTTTCCAGTCCAGAATTCCCTCTGCCGGCATTCTCCCTCTTCATGTAAACCTTGTAAAATAAGAGAGAAAAGGCATAAGTATTGTACCATAATGTGTAATAACATCCCATAATGCAATAAATATCAATATAAAAGCATGATGCAAAATGGACGTATCACCAGCATACCACCACCCCTTTAGTCCCGGTTTGTGTCACAAACCGGGACCAAAGGTTCAACACGAACTGGGACTAATGATTCCCCTGCCCCTAGCCGTTGGAACCGGGACTAATTGTCACATTAGTCCTGGGCCATAGTCAAACCGGGACTAATGATGCGAACGTAAAGTCGTTTTTCTACTAGTGCTAAATTGGTATGGAAAGAATGGATTATTACCTGTGTAGTATTTCTGGTGAAGTGATGAACATAAACGGAAACATTGGTTAGCCAAGTGGAGTATTATTTGTGGATCCAAAGACCGGGGCGGCATTGGAGTGGAGGATCTTGCAGTTAAAAACATCAGCCTTCTCAGCAAGTGGCTGTTTAAGCCACTCAATGAGGATGGAGTGTGACAAGAACTGCGGAATTAGTACCTTGGCTCAAAAACTCTGTCAGAGGCCACCACCAAACCCTCCAATTCTCCTTTTTGGAAAGAACTGATGAGGGTCAAGGAGCATCTGTTCAGCAGGGTCGCTTTTATTATTGGGAATGGATCTAGCATCCACCTGTGGGAGGACACGTGGCTAGGGAATACTCCTTTGTGTCATCAATCTCCTATACTATAGAACATTGTTGAAAGGAAACATGTACTGGTAGCTGAAGTTTTGGCAGGGGCGCCGCTGAGTATTGGCTTTCGGCGAGCACTCACTGGGAATAAGTGGACATCATGGTTGCATTTGGTTCAATGGTTAATGTTGGTACACCTGACACATGAATCAGATGTGTTCCAATGGAAATTGCACTCCTCAGGGTCTTTTATGGTCAAATCAACGTACAATGATCTAGGCAATGATAACCATCTCTTTCATAGGAAATTCATTTGGAAAATCAAGGTACCACTAAAGATTAAGATTTTTATTTGGTACTGTGCCTGGGGTTGTTTTAACAAAAGATAATCAGGCTAAGCGTCGCTGGATTGGAAACAAAAAGTGTTGCTTTTGCGATGGAGAGAAAACTATTCAGCATTTGTTCCACTCATGCCCGTTTGCTCGTCTGGCGTGGCGGGTAATCTATGTGGCTTTCAATCTACCACCACCAGCCAGTATTTTGAGTGTAACACCCCTATGTAATAAGCACTGAGACTTTGTGTTAATCTTGCCAAGTCATGCTGATTAACAATGCAAGATCACAGTGGTGAAATATCTTATTTCAAATTCTGCCTTTGAATTCAAACTCTATTCGTAGGTGAAATTTAAAGTTGCACAAAAGTTGCTGCAAAAATGTTCATCATTTCACCAAAATTCCATAACAATTATTTGTTAAGGAAAACAATATCACTCTTAAGCAAAGATGAGCAGTAGCATTTTAAACAATGCCATTTCAGCATTTTATAATGCTTTTGCATTTATGAAAAATCCAAATGGATTCCAATAATCCTCAAACTTGTTGTGGCAGTGCATAAAATTGCTCTGGATTTAATGGACCAAGTTCCATAATTTTCCTATGCTATTTTGCTGTCCAAGAAATCCTTCTTCTCTCTCTGTCTTTTAAATAAAAAGAAAACAGGAAATAAAGAAAATGTCAGAGGCCATACCTGTCTGCTAGGCCGAGCCGGCCCAGCCCGCTTCCCCACCCACCTACTTCTCCTCCGTATCGCCGTCTCCATGGCCATGCGTGTCTCCACCGGCCGCAGCGCGCCACCATGACAAGGGCAGAGGAGCGCGAGGGGATAAGGACTCGCCCCTGCATCCCCCCTGGTCGCCGCGCCACTCGTCTCTCTCTCTCTCACACGCTCGCACACCTCTCCTCCCCTCTCTGCCACATTTGCCGAGCGCCATCGCCGCCGCAGCTCCAACGCCACCGCGGCCATCGCCACCGCCTCGACTCGCCGCGATGCCATAGACGTTCGTCGTCATCCTCCACATCGTCCGGTGCCCCTCTAGTGGAGCCGGGAGGCACTGCTGGCGCTGAATCGACGCCGCCTCCTCCATTTGGTCGCCGCCATCTCCCTCGTCTCCGGCAACGCCTCGGCAGCTCCTAAGCCTCCGAAGAGCCTCCTTGAGCTCCCTCAGTGAGTGGTCGTCCTTTCCCCTCTCCTTTCCCTTTCATTCGCGAGCTCTAGGACGATGAGCCACAGTGGCCGTACCCGCCGCCGTGCGAGCTCAACGCCGGCGTGGTTCCGGTGACCCATAGGTCACGCACGCGTGTCCATTCGCTTCGTTGGCCCGTGTAGACATCGTAGAGACCTTACGTCGCTCGTTTTGCTCGCTGTAGTCTAGTTTCCGACGACGCCCGTACTCCGGCGTCCGCTGCGGTGCTCGCCGCCGTCGCCTCCGGCCAACTCCGGCCATGTCTTCAACGCCAGTCGACGCGGCTCCTTCTCCTCAATCGAACGCACCTAGCCGCGCCGAGTTTGGGCCCGTAAACATGAAACCCGAGCGTCTCCGGCGAGACAGCCGCCACGGAGCGCTCGCCGGCGCGTTTCTGGTGACCCCGCCGACGTGGCAAGTGGTGGGGCCCGCCCAGTGCCGCTGACAGTGGGCCCCTGCGCCTCTGTTTGACCGCGTTGACCACGGTCAACGCGCGTCACTTTTCATTTCTGCCACTGATGAGTGGGCCCTCTGCATTAATTAGGCTAATTAAGTTTTTAAACTAATCTGTTAATTAGTATAGCCACTGACACCTGGGGCCCACACCCCTAATTAGTTCTGTTAATTTAAATAAGTCTCTGTTAAAGCCACTGAGGCTGACAGGTGGGTCCCACCTGTCAGTTTGACCCAGTCAGTAGCTCAGCTGACTGCTGACACAATGCTGACCTCCTCTGATGTCATAATTAATTTCTGTTAATTTGAATAATTTCAGAAAATGTTTTAAACTTTGAAAATTCATATCTTTTAAACCGTAGCTCGGATCGAAAAACTTTCTATACGAAAGTTGATCAGAAAAACAAGACGAATCCAATCGTGCCATCTGTTTCCGTGACAGGACCCTCTACGGAGGTGAACCCACAACTCTATGCCTATATCCGGTAGATGAATAGTGCATACATACCGGTTAATAATTTGATCTTAAATCCTAAAATAACTAATATGACTTAGATATGTTTTTAGGTAACCCTGCACTGCACGTTAGCATAGCATGCTCTGTGTTGCATATGTTTGCCGTGTATTTATCTATTTCTTCCCCCTCTTCTCTCTCGATAGAGCCTGGTACCGACGTAGTCCCCAAAACCGACGCAGCTCCGGAGATCTACTACAGCGTTGACGACCCTGCCCTTGCCGCTGAGCAACCAGGCAAGCAACCCCCTTTGAACATGCCTATATCACCTATTCTCTTCTCTCTTGTGCTTGCATTAGAACTGTTACTGCCTTCGAGTAATCCTATTCTGCTGCATAGCCTGATTTTGTAACCTGCTTTTGATAACTACCTGCTTATCCTAAACTGCTTAGAATAGGCTGGTTAGTGAACCCCAGTGACCCCACCTTGTCGCAGTTGCCCCGCTGGAATACCAAAAGACTCGACCACCAGGCCCCACCACAGCACACCACACCCATTATCTGCTCGACACTGTAGCGTTACTATCAAGTGCCGAGGGTGATACCTCGTAAGCACTTCTGTTGTTAACTCTGTGGAGTAGTTATCCGGTCATGGACATCGAGGGTGATTCCTCCTTCTCCACTTCCGGTAACAACGCTGTCGTGCAACAACTCAAGTGTGAACCTCGAGGGTGATTCCTCCTATGTTCACCTTGATGATTACATCAGGTGGAATCCGTCGAGGATGATTCCTCGGATTTCCCACTTGGTGTTTGGACACACGGGTTCTATGACTTTAACTTTGAACCATGTTAAAGACGGGTCGGCCCCGAGGGGTACCCGCGAGAGAGCTACTATTACTGCTGGACTGGAGGGACAGGCGGTACCATCCGGTAGAGGTGGACCTGAGTTCCCGATAGTCCTTTGCGAGTCGGGTGACCATGGAGAGTACCCGCGAGATGTGCTGTAGTCGGGTGACCAGAGAGAGTATCCGCGAGTTAATTACGAGGCGTGGCCGGGCATTCTTAGCCCTTGCCGCAAGTCCTCGAGACGGGGCGACGGGGTCACATCGATCGTGAGTCTCTGCTCGTTACCGCGCGCTCCCAATTTACTAATGATTTGGATATTTAATCCGAGTGGGCCTTTGGCCCGATAGCACTAACCATCACACGGGAATAAATATGGGTACTCTGCGTCGTACGCATCAGCCGAAGCTTTTTAGACGTCAGTGACTGAGCGGCGTGCGTCGAGTTGGGCTGGGAACGCCCGTCCTTGTTTAAGGGGGCCAGGTCTGCTCTCGTCGGCCCCGCAATGTGCAAGAGCGCCCGGGGCGAAGGCCCAAGACCCCTGGGGGCATAGGTTAGTCTGGCGTGCTGACCTCTCTATTGAGTTTTCTTTCGGGCTACGGCGTGTTGTTTAGGCAAGGCTGGGCAGGACCCAGAAAGTGTGTCCGGCCGGAGTTAAGCGAGTGTGGTGGGTAAGTTGGTGCACCCCTGCAGGGAAGAAAACATCTATGCATAGCCGGATCCTCGGTAACGGACGCTCGGAGTTGTATCCAGGTCGATACAACTAGAACTGGTTACTTGTGATGGGAATGGATATGAGGGCTCTGGGATTGCTTTCTCGCAGGGAGTCGAGGAAGGATCTCTGGGCGAGGTTGATACTTATTACTACTATTACTTTATGTTGTACTAATCTACACTCTTCTAATGCTGCAAGACCGCTGCATATGCTAGTCTTCGATAGGACTAGGTCTTCTCTCTATTCTGGCATTCTGCAGTCAAGTCCACATATACAGCCTTCCTTTGAAAATATTGCATACTTAGAATAGGTCTAATGTAAGTCTTGCTGAGTACTTTGGATAAGTACTCATGGTTGCTTTGCTTCCTCTTTTTCCCATATCCGCTTGATACATCCAGACGACGGAGCCCCGGAGCCAGCTGCCCCTGTCGACGACTACTACTACCACGACGGGGCCTACTACTACGTGGAGACCGCTGACGACCAGGAGTAGGATCGGAGGGTCCCAGGCAGGAGGCCTGCGCCTTTTCGATCGTAGTCTTTATTTTGCCCCGCCTTCTAAAGGCTTATCTGTGTTTTCTTTTATATCTGTACTCAGATATCTGATGCTTCCGCTAACACTTGTATGCGAGCTTATGTATTCGAGCCCTCGAGGCCCCTGGCTTGTAATATAAACCTTGTATGTCTTTTATTTGTGTTTAGAGTTGTGTTGTGATATCTTCAAGTGAGTCCTTAGGCTTGATCGTGTGCATTTGCGCGTATAATTAGTGCACGACTAAGCCGGGGGCGTCACAAGTTGGTATCAGAGCCGACTGCCTGTAGGAACCCCCCTTTCCAACTCCTTGGCCGAAGTTGAGTATAGTTGATGAAAAATGTTTTACTAACTTGGCTGTGAGTCTTACGGGCCCACGTCGCCAATTGGGTGGTATTAGGATCTTTTATTCCTCGTCTTTACTCTGGGACTCTGATCTCTCTTCTATTCGGGTTAAACGATTTTGCTAACTCTTGGATCTCGTGATCACATCCACCCGGGGATTTTACTATGCCTCTCTTGAATTCGGAGCCCGAGTCTGCTTAGCACAATTTACAGACCGCAGGAACCTTTTATCGAGGGCACCATGCGTTGTCCCTTACAGATTCCTCGCTCCAACAGTTTTCTCCGACGTTAATGTAGCCTTTGCTATGTCTCGTTGTTGTATCCCTCCACCGTGTGCCAGTGTGCCGCCTAGTTGTCTAGCCTTCTCCCTTTCAGCCGTCGTAATGCCGGTTTGCATCCGAATCTATGTATGGATCTGCATGTCTTGTTTGACTATGCGGAAGTATCTACTGCACTTCCTTTTGTTGTGCATGTTTACTTCATGAAATATTTAATACGATGTCAATGCTTGTCGCTAAACTACCCCTGTTGAATTAGCAGGATGGGTGATAACAATCCACCACCGCCCGATTACATGGCTGCTATGATGCAGCAGTTTGAGTTGCACCGTCAGTTTATTCAAGGGGTGATAAATCCGTTACCGCAGCCCAATGCCAACAACCAGCAGCCTGCCGCAATCACTCAGCAAGAGTTTGTGCGCCTCAACCCCACTGTATTCCGCAACACAGTCAACCCACTAGATGCTGATGACTGGCTCCGCGACATCTCCTACAAGAAGGAGTCAGCTGCTGTGGCCCCTGCCAGCTATGTCACATTTGCATCTTACTTCTTGAAGGGTCCAGCAGCCCAATGGTGGGACACACACAGGCATACCCTAGCCGTTGGAGCCGTTATCACTTGGGCAGAGTTTAAGGCTGCCTTTCATGCCCGGTACATTCCTCAGGGAGTTATCGACCGGATGAAGATGGAGTTTCGTAATCTGGTTCAAGGCAACAAGACCGTCGAAGCTTATCAGCGGGAGTTCCTTGAACTGTCCTGCTACGCTGAGGAAGATATCACTACAGATGCCCGTAGGCAAGAGAACTTCCGTGATGGACTCCACTTGGACATTCAGCTAGCCCTGCTCGTCTAGGATTTTCCCTACTTCGCCACCTTGGTGAATAAGGCTATTATGGTCGAGACAGGGCTGAAGAAGCACAAGGACGCGCTCAAGCGCACTCGTGAAGCGGGCTCATCTTCGGGCTCATCTTCCCAGAAGTGCCGCATATGGATTCCACAGAGCATGTATCATCCTAGCGCTCCAGTGTACCGGCCTTCGTATGCTGCACCGCGTATGCCTCCTCCACCTCCAAGGCAGTTCAGACCTATAGCCCCAGTACCTCGAGCTCTGGCACCACGTCCTGACAGTGGACTCTGCTTCAAGTGTGGCCATCCAGGTCACCGTGCCAGAGACTGCCCATAGGGTCAGAGTCAGTTGGTGCTACCTTCTGCTGGCCGTGGAAATGGCCATGGAATTGATCAGCAGCGCAACAACAATGCCAGGCCTTCTTATGGTCGTGGTCAAGCTTACCATGTCAATATGAGTGAAGACCCCGACCAACCAGCTACAGTCTTGGGTACACTACTTGTTAATTCAGTACCAGCTTCTGTTTTATTTGATTTAGGTGCATCGCATTCATTCATGTCAGAACATTTTGCACTCATGCATGACATTAAATGTGAGCACATGAACACTTCACTGGTGGTACATACACCCGCAGGTGGTTGTCGAACCTCCGAGGTCACTTATGATGTTCCCGTTGAAATCGAGGAGAGGGAATTCCTTGTCTCTCCCATTATCATGAAGTCTTGCAGTATAGATCTTATATTGGGAATGGACTGGTTAAAGGTTCATTGTGCCTCCATCAATTGTGCCACTAAAGTTGTGCACCTTCTGCACCCATCAGATGAGCTAGTGAATTACCGTGCTCATATAACGCAAAGTTCTGAAGCTCAAATCTACGCTCTGAATGCATTGAATGCTTCTCCGCTTGAGGGGATCGAAAACATTCCAGTCATTTGTGACTTCCCGGATGTTTTTCCAGAAGAACTTCCAGGAATACCCCCTGTTCGAGCCGTCGAGTTTGTTATCGACTTGAAGTCAGGCACTACTCCTATTGCGAAGCGTCCTTACAAGATGCCACCGCATGAGCTTCTCAAGCTCAAGGAGGAAATCTATAAATCGCTCAGCAAGGGTTTCATCCGTCCAAGTTCCTCTGCCTGGGGAGCACCGTCCCTCTTTGTCAAGAAGAAAGATGGTACGAATAGGTTGGTCCAAGATTACCGTCCTATCAACCAGGCAACCATTCAGAATAAATATCCGCTTCCCCGGATCAATGATTTAAATGATCAGCTTGCTGGATCATCGGTGTTTTCTAAACTCGACTTGAGGTTGGGTTATCACCAGATCCATGTCCGTTAAGAGGATATTCCGAAGACTGCTTTCGTTACTCGATATGGTTCTTATGAGTACACCGTCATGTCCTATGGTCTGACTAATGCTCCAGCTATGTTCTCCCGCCTGATGAATTACATCTTCATGGATTACCTCGACAAGTTCAGCATGGTATATCTGGATGACATTCTGGTATATTCGAAGAACAAGGAAGAACACGCTGAACATCTTCGTCTCGTGCTGGAAAAGCTACAAGAACATCAGCTTTATGCCAAGTTTTCCAAATGCGAGTTCTGGCTTTCTGAAGTAACCTACCTTGGTCATGTGATTTCCAAGGATGGTATTGGAGTTAACCCGAAGCGGGTTCAGGCTATTCTTGACTGGACTCCTCCGAAGAATGTTAAGCAAGTGAGAAGTTTTCTCGGCCTCGCAAGCTATTACCGTCGATTTGTCGAGAACTTTTCCAAGATTGCTAAGCCCCTGACTAATCTGCTTCACAAAGGCATTAAGTTTGAGTGGACAGACAAGTGTCAGGAGAGCTTCTAGACCCTCAAGGACAAGCTCACTTCTGCTCCAGTGCTTGCTCCTCCGGATTCTCGCATATACTTTGTGATATATTGCGACACCACTTGTCAAGGATTAGGCTGTGTCCTAATGCAAGAACGAAGAGTAATTGCGTATGCTTCGCGATAGTTGTGTCCGCATGAAGAAAATTATCCAGTGCATGCTCTTGAACTTGCTGCAGTGATCACTGCATTGAAGTTGTGGCGGCATTACCTTCTTGGTAACCGGTGTGAGATATATACTGATCATCAAAGCTTGAAGTATTTATTTACTCAGCCGGATCTTAATCTCCGTCAACAGCGATGGTTGGAAACGATTACGGACTATGACTGTGGTATTTCTTATACCCCTGGCAAGGCTAATGTGATGGCTGATGCCTTGAGTTGCAAGTCCTACTGCAACAACCTCATGGTTAGGCGAGCTCAACCTCATCTCTATGAAGAACTGAGCAAACTGAACTTGCGTATCGTTCCACAGGGTTCTCTTAATAATCTTGTGGTACAGCCAGATCTTGAGAAGGCTCTTAAGAGTGCGCAAGCTAAAGATGCTGAAATTGATCTGATGAAGAAGGATCTTCACCTTGACAAGTACAGGGATTTCTCGCTGTCTGAAGATGGAACCTTGTACTTTAGAGACCGCATTATGGTACCTCGCTTTGAGCTTATGACTGACAAGGTCATGAAGGAGGCACATGATACATCGCTGTCTATCCATCCAGGTAGCACTAAGATGTATCGTGATCTCCGTCAAAGGTACTGGTGGTCTAAGATGAAGCAGGATATCGCTCGATATGTTGCTGAATGTGACGTTTGCCGTCACGTTAAAGCAGAACATCAGAAGCCTGCCGGAATTCTGCAACCGCTTCCTATTCCCCTATGGAAATGGGATAAGGTTCAGATGGATTTTATTACTGGCCTTCCCAAGTCACAGAAGGGTCACGATGCTATTCTTGTCGTCGTCGACCAACTCTCTAAGGTTGCACACTTTCTGCCTGTCAGGGAGACGATCACTGCTAGCCAGTTAGCAGAGCATTATGTTTCCAGAATTGTCTCACTCCACGGTATTCCAAAGGTGATCAGTTCTGACCATGGCGGCCTATTCACTTCCAAGTTCTGGGAAAGTTTCCAAGAAGCCATGGGAACTCATATTACCTGGAGTTCAGCGTATCATCTTAAATCCCAAGGCCAAGTCGAGCGAGTAAATCAAGTGCATGAAGACATGCTTCGGGCTTGTGTTATATCATTCAGCAAGAAGTGGGAAGAATCTCTCCCTTATGCCGAGTTCTCTTATAATAACAGCTATCAAGCCAGCTTGAAGATGGCCCCTTACGAAGTACTTTATGGACGTAAGTGTCGAACCCCTCTGAACTGGTCAGAAATTGGGAACGACCACTTGTTGGTCCGGATATTATCCAACACGCTGAAGAGCAAGTTCGTATCATCCGTGAAAATCTCAAGGCGGCTCAGGACCGCCAAAAGAGCAACTATGATCGCAAACGATGGGGTTTGACTTATCAACCTGGTGATCAAGCTTATCTGAGTGTCACCCCTATGAAGGGCACTCACCGCTTCGGAATCAAGCGCAAGTTAGCTCCATGCTACATTGGTCCCTTCCGCGTTGTTGCTAGACGTGGTATGGTGGCTTATAAACTAGAATTGCCGCCGCAATTTTCTCATATCCATGACGTCTTCCATGTGTCGCAACTTCGCCGTTGCTTCAAGGAATCTCCGCACCATGCAGTGGATCACGAGTTGCTCGAATTGCAAGATGATCTATCTTATAAGGAGCATCCGATCCGCATTCTCGATCAAGCTGAACGTCGGACCCGTCAGAAGGTTACCAAGTTCCTGAAGGTGCAGTGGTCAAATCATACAGAAGATGAAGCCACTTGGGAACACGAGGATAATCTTCGAGCGGAAAACCCCGACCTCTTCCCTTCTACCTCCTGAATTCTCGGGACAAGAATTTCTTTTGGAGGAGGAGAATTGTAACACCCCTGTGAAATAAGCACTGAGACTTTGTGTTAATCTTGCCAAGTCATGTTGATTAACAATGCAAGATCACAGTGGTGAAATATCTTATTTCAAATTCTGCCTATGAATTCAAACTCTATTCATAGGTGAAATTTAAAGTTGCACAAAAGTTGCTGCAATAATGTTCATCATTTCACCAAAATTCCATAACAATTATCTGTTAAGGAAAACAATATCACTCTTAAGCAAAGATGAGCAGTAGCATTTTAAACAATTCCATTTCAGCATTTTATAATGCTTTTGCATTTATGAAAAATCCAAATGGATTCCAATAATAATCAAACTTGTTGTGGCAGTGCATAAAATTGCTCTGGATTTAATGGACCAAGTTGTAGGAGATATGCCCTAGAGGCAATAATAAATGTTATTGATTATCTCCCTGTTCATAATTAGGTTTATGTTCCATGCTATAACTGCAATGATTCTCGAGTCTACAAATAAAACGAGGCTTGGAGTGAAACTCATGTGCACGTGTGGGATAATAAACGGTAAAATGTATTCCTAGTCAAGCCTCTATGACTGGCTCAAGTGTTGCATGATGGTTCTATTTTCCTGATCATGGGCATGTCTATGCCAGCAATTTTGAGGGCACAATGTTAGAAGAACATTTGTGTTGAATCGACCCGAATTGATGTTTTGCTATTAGTTACATTCGTCATGAGTTAATGGTTAATAACACAGAGATGGTTAACATTTGCATGATTTCTCAGACCATGAGAGTATCGAGTTTCTTCATGCTTGATTCATGAACTTTGGGGTTTGTTAAACGTCATCCGTAAATGGATGGCTATTACGGCGGCTTACGGGTTCATGGGAAAGTATGTCAAGTAACTTGATAGCTCAAGATTGGGATTTGCTCCTCCGACGATGGAGAGATATCTCTGGGCCCTCTCGGTGTTATGGTATCCATCATCGTCTGGCCAGACACATTGTGATTTGATCACGGGGATGCCGGAACACGGTAACGAGAAAAGAGAACAATACCGGTAACGAGGTAACTAGCATAGTGGACAAGTTGTTGATCCACGGGGATGCCATCATGTCTCACCTCGGGTATTTGTAACATATCGCGAAGCAACAGTAATAGCACACGGCAACTGGAGGTTCACTCGAATATTCATTCGTGTGGGTATAGGGGTCAATATGGGTGTCCACGGCTCCGATGTTGATCATTGATCGGAAGTGGTTCCAGGTCATGTCTATACTTCACCGAACCTATAGGGTCACATGCTTAAGGGTCATCTATCTGCTAAATACTAGACAGGGAGTCTGAGAGAAAATCACTGAAAAAGTTTCGGAGAAAACGGAAAAGTTCCGGAGAGAACACCGAAAAAGTTTTGGTAAAACCGAAAAGTTGTTTCGGATAAAACCATTGATCCAAAAAGGTTTTGGTAAGCACCGGGAATGTTTTGGAGGTTGCCAAATTGGTCTGGTAATTTCTGGAATTTTTCCAGAGAGAAAACAAAAAAAAAAAATTCGGAGCTGCCGGAGTTGTTTACCGGGTAAACAAAGATGGTTTCAAATTAAACCACCATACTGGAAATGTTCCAGAGCGTGTCCAGATAATTTTGGAGGGTGTCGGAAATGTTCTGGAACCTTCCGGAATTTTTTAGAAGTAATAGTCGCGTAAAACATCTTGTCCCAGCGTGAGGGGACAAGATCCCACGGATCGTGGGGGCTGTTTTGGGCTGTTTTGGGGGCGCCCCCCCTTGAGGGGGCAGCCCCTTGTGGCTGGACAAAGATGTTGGGGGGCCCCCCCATGGTGGGGGGCAGCCCCCACAAATGGTGGAGAGTGTTGGGAGGAAGGTGGGGCCCCATGGGGGAACACCATGGACAAGGGAACATGTTTTTCCCTTGTTTGGTGGGAACATGTTCTCCTTGTTTTGTGGGAACATGTTTTCTCCATGTTTAGTGGGATGAAATTTCAGCCCCCTCCACCCCTTCCACCACTATATAAGGAGGAGGAGAGGTGCTCTCCAACTCCACTCCAACTCTCTCACACAAGCCATGCATGATCTGGCATTCTCTCTCCCTCCCACGAAATAGTTTTGTAGTGCCGAAAGGCTGTCTGGGTTCCGGTGGGAACTAGTTCTGGACGGCGAAGCCCTGCCGGATAGATGACACCGTAGTTGTGCCACTCTGTAGAGAGGTTGTAGTTTCGATCTTAGTGCCCGTGGGGCTGTTCGTGAGTGCCTTCCGAAGGGCTGTCCAAGTGACGATCCGAGTTATGTGAGTCCTCCCGAAGGGCTGTCCGCGACACCGTCCGGGGGACTGTCCGACCGCCTCCCGGAGGGCTGTCCGGGTGGTGGATGAGGGTATACATCCTCGCGGTTGGGAGGTTGTAAATCCTAGCTGCGGGGATCTGCACCGACGATCGTCATCGACTCTACTTCCACTGCGCTACGAGTCGGTAACGAAAATGATCAAACCTTGTATGCAGTCTCCATAGTGTTCCTGGGCTGGTGCGTAGGTCAAAATTTTTTGTTTTTTGCTGCGTTACCCTACACAAGTTCCATAATTTTCCTAAGCTATTTTGCTGTCCAAGCAATTCTTCTTCTCTCTCTGTCTTTTAAATACAAAGAAAACAGGAAATAAAACCATCCGCCCGCTTGTTTGCGTCAGCCACAACCAGAAAAGTATGCACGCCATTAATGAACTAGGGAGAGCATCGGTCATCGTACATCCATTGCCGGCTCATCTTCATTACACAACACCAAAAAGACCAAATTAATACAAGTTCATACACACTTATTCTCATAAAACAACATACAAACTCTCAAGCTAAAGCATTTAAATGCAACAACAAAGGCGATCAAGATCGCAACTAAGGTAACAATTGATCTAGCAGCATAGTGATACCAAGCCTCTTGATTAACGACATATTTTTTAAATTTTCTAATCTTCAAGTGCATTGCATCCATCTTGATCTTGTGATCATCGACGACATCGGCAACATACAACTCCAGTTTCATCTTCTCTTCTTCAATTCTTTTCATTTTTTCTTTCAAATACTCGTTTTCTTTTTCAACTAAATTTAACTTCTCGACAAGAGGGTCGGTTGCAATTTCCGGTTCACATACCTCCTAGATAAAAATATCTATGTCAACTTGATGGGCATAATTATCATAAACACGAAATGCAACAAATAGTTATAAAAGAGAGTATCTACCACATCCGAATCATAAACCGAACGAGGGCCGACGGGGACGGATATCAAAACCATGCCACTATGTATAACAAACAACCATATAGGTAATAAAACTATACAAGTAACTATCTAAATCAAAAAAACATGATTTTTTTATGAAAAGGATAAGAACAAGAGGCTCACCAAGGTGGTGTCGGCGACGGGACGGTGCGGGCGATCGATGGTGGTTAGGACGGGGACGGGAAGGCACTAAGTAAACCACACCTACACATGCAAACTAAGAAGTTAATTTGAGCTCAAATTGAATATAAATCAAATAAACTCCCACATATAATTACTCCCAAACTAAAACCCACAAATCACTATACTTATAGAGCATTTCAAGAGCTAATCTAGTAATGAGAGATGAAAGGACAAAGTTGCTAACCTTTGTGAACACTTGGATGGATGGGGTGCCTTCAAATCTTGACAAATTTTGGCAAAAATGGAGGATGAGCTCGAGCAAGAGGGGAAGAACAGAGAGGAGAAGAAAGGGGAAAACAGAGAGCTTTGGCTCGGGCTGGACGAAGGGTTTATATAGTGACACCTTTAGTCCCGGTTCGTGTAACAAACAGGGACTAAAGGTGTACCTCTACTCCCGGTTTGTGACACGAACCGGGACTAAAGGGGCTCGTGGGGCCCCAGCCTGACACCAGCTGATGACCTACAAGTATAGGGGATCTATCATAGTCCTTTCGATAAGTAAGAGTGTCGAAGGAGCAGAAGGAAATGACAAGCAGTTTTCAGTAAGGTATTCTCTGCAAGCACTGAAATTATCGGTAACAGATAGTTTTGTGATAAGATAATTCGTAACGGGTAACAAGTAACAACTGTAACAAAGGTGCAGCAAGGTGGCCCAATCCTTTTTGTAGCAAAGGACGAGCCTGGACAAACTCTTATTTAAAGCAAAGAGCTCCTGACGACACATGGGAATTTCTGTCAAGCTAGTTTTCATCATGCTCATATGATTCGCGTTCGTTACTTTGATAATTTGATATGTGGATGGACCGGTGCTTGGGTGCTGCCCTTACTTGGACAGGCCTCCCACTTATGATTAACCCCTCTCGCAAGCATCCACAACTACGAAAGAAGAATTAAGATAAATCTAACCATAGCATGAAACATGTGGATCCAAGTCAGCCCCTTACGAAGCAACGCATAAACTAGGGTTTAAGCTTCTGTCACTCTAGCAACCCATCATCAACTTGTTACTTTCCAATGCCTTCCCCTAGGCCCAAACAATGGTGAAGTGTCATGTAGTCGATGTTCACATAACACCACTAGAGGACAGACAACATACATCTCATCAAAATATCGAACGAATACCAAATTCACATGATTACTTATAACAAGACTTCTCCCATGTCCTCAGGAACAAACGTAACTACTCACAAAGCATATTCATGTTCAAACAGAAGATGAAGCCACTTGGGAACGCGAGGATAATCTTCGAGCGGAATACCCCGACCTCTTCCCTTCTACCTCCTGAATTGTCGGGACGAGAATTTCTTTTAGAGGAGGAGAATTGTAACACCCCTGTGTAATAAGCACTGAGACTTTGTGTTAATCTTGCCAAGTCATCCTGATTAACAATGCAAGATCACAGTGGTGAAATATCTTATTTCAAATTCTGCCTTTGAATTCAAACTCTATTCGTAGGTGAAATTTAAAGTTGCACAAAAGTTGCTGCAATAATGTTCATCATTTCACCAAAATTCCATAACAACTATTTGTTAAGGAAAACAATATCACTCTTAAGCAACGATGAGCAGTAGCATTTTAAACAATGCCATTTTAGCATTTTATAATGCTTTTCCATTTATGAAAAATCCAAATGGATTCCAATAATCCTCAAACTTGTTGTGGCAGTGCATAAAATTGCTCTCGATTTAATGGACCAAGTTCCATAATTTTCCTAAGCTATTTTGTTGTCCAAGCAATTCTTCTTCTCTCTCGGTCTTTTAAATAAAAAGAAAATAGGAAATAAAGAAAAGGCCAGAGGCCTTACCTAGCTGATGGGCCGAGCTGGCCCAGCCCGCTTCCCCACCCACCTACTTCTCCTCCGTGTCGCCGTCTCCATGACCGTGCGCGTCTCCGCCGGCCGCAGCGCGCCACCGCGACGAGGGCAGAGGAGCGTGAGGGGATAAGGACTCGCCCCTGCATCCCCCCTGGTCACCGCGCCACTTGTCTCTCTCTCTCACACACGCTCGCATGCCTTTCCTCCCCTCTCTGACACATCTGCCGAGCGCCATCGCCGCCGCAGCTCCAACGCCACCGCGGCCATCGCCACCACCTCGACTCGCCGCGATGTCGTAGACGTTCGTCGTCATCCTCCATGTAGTCCTGTGCCCTCAGGTGGAGCCGGGAGGCACCACTGGCGCTGAATCGACGCCGCCTCCTCCGTTCGGCCGCCGCCATCTCCCTCGTCTCCGGCAAAGCCTCGGCAGCTCCTAAGCCTCCGAAGAGCCTCCTTGAGCTCCCTCGATGGGCGGTCATCCTTTCCCCTCTCCTTTCCCTCTCGTTCATGAGCTCCAGGATGACGAGCCATAGTGGCCATACCCGCTGTCATGCGAGCTCAACGCCGGCGTGGTTCCGATGACCCATAGGTCACGCACGCATGTCCTTTCGCTTCGTTGGCCCGCGTAGACGCCGTAGAGACCTTACGTCGCTCGTTTTGCTCGCTGTAGTCTAGTTTCCGACGATGCCCGAACTCCGGCATCCGCTGTGGTGCTCACCACCGTTGCCTCCGGCCATGTCTTCAACGCCAGTCGACGCGGCCC
This sequence comes from Thinopyrum elongatum, assembly GCA_011799875.1. NCBI lineage: Eukaryota > Viridiplantae > Streptophyta > Magnoliopsida > Poales > Poaceae > Thinopyrum > Thinopyrum elongatum. Next base: position 13,913,491 of record CM022301.1, on the reverse strand, counting down.
CTTCTCCTCTATCGAATGCACCTAGCCCCGCCGAGTTTGGGCCCGTGTACGCGAAACCCGAGTGTCTCCGGCGAGACAGCCACCACGGAGCGCTCGCCGGCGCGTTTCCGGCGACCCCGCCGACGTGGCAAGTGGTGGGGCCCGCCTAGTGCCGCTGACAGTGGCCCCTGTGCCTCTGTTTGACCGCGTTGACCACGGTCAACACGGGTCACTGTTCATTTCTGCCACTGATGAGTGGGCCCTCTGCGTTAATTAGGCTAATTAAGTTTTTAAACTAATCTGTTAATTAGTATAGCCACTGACACCTGGGGCTCACACCCCTAATTAGTTATGTTAATTTAAATAAGTCTCTGTTAAAGCCACTAAGACTGACAGGTGGGTCCCACCTGTCAGTTTGACCCAGTCAGCAGCTAAGCTGACTGCTGATGCAATGCTGACCTCCTGCTGACATCATAATTAATTTCTGTTAATTTGAATAATTTCAGAAAATGTTTTAAACTTTGAAAATTCATATCTTTTAAACTTTAGCTCGGATCGAAAAACTTTCTATATGAAAGTTGATCAGAAAAATGAGACAAATCCAACCGTGCCATCTGTTTCCGTGTTGGGACCCTCTACGAAGGTGAACCCGCAACTTTATACCTGTATTCGGTAGATGAATAGTGCATACAAACCGGTTAATAATTCCAACTTAAATCCTAAAATAACTAATATGACTTAGACATGTTTTTAGGCAACCCTGCACTGCACGTTAGCATAGCATGCTCTGTGTTGCATATGTTTGCCGTGTATTTATCTGTTTCTTCCCCCTCTTCTCTCTCGGTAGAGCCCGGTACCGACGTAGTCCCCAAGACCGACGCAGCTCCGGAGATCTACTACAGCGTTAACGACCCTGCCCTTGCCGCTGAGCAACCAGGCAAGCAACCCCCCTTGAACATGCCTATATCACCTATTCTCTTCTCTCTTGTGCTTGCATTAGAACTGTTACTGCTTTCAAGTAATCCTATTCTGCTGCATAGCCTGATTTTGTAACCTGCTTTTCATAACTACCTGCTTATCCTAAACTGCTTAGAATAGGCTGGTTAGTGAACCCCAGTGACCCCACCTTGTCTCAGTTGCCCCGCTGGAATACCAGAAGACTCAACCACCAGGCCCCGACACAGCACACCACACCCATTATCTGCTCGACAATGTAGCATTACTATCAAGTGCTGAGGGTGATTCCCCGTAAGCACTTCTGATGTTAACTCTGTGGAGTAGTTATCCAGTCGTGGACATCGAGGGTGATTCCTCCTTCTCCACTTCCGATAACAACGTTGTCATGCAACAACTCAAGTGTGAACCTCGAGGGTGATTCCTCCTACGTTCACCTTGATGATTACATTAGGTGGAATCCGTAGAGGGTGATTCCTCGGATTTCCCACTTGGTGTTTGGACACACGGGTTCTATGACTTTAACTTTGAACCATGTTAAAGACGGGTCGGCCCCGAGGGGTACCCGCGAGAGAGCTACTATTACTACTGGACTGGAGGGACAGGCGGTACCACCCGGTAGAGGAGGACCTAAGTTCCCAATAGTCCTTTGCGAATCGGGTGACCATGGAGAGTACCCACGAGATGTGGTGTAGTCAGGTGACCAGAGAGAGTACCCGTGAGTTAATTACGAGGCGTGGCCGGGCATTCTTAGCCCTTGCCGCAAGTCCTCGAGACGGGGCGACGGGGTCACATCGATCATGAGTCTCTGCTCGTTACCGCGCGCTCCTAATTTACTAACGATTTGGATATTTGATCCGAGTGGGCCTTTGGCCCGATAGCACTAACCATCACGCGGGAATAAATATGGGTACTCTGCGTCATACGCATCAGCCAAAGCTTTCTAGACGTCAGCGACTGAGCGGCGTGCGTCGAGTTGGACTGGGAACGCCCATCTTTGTTTAAGGGGGCCAGGTCTGCTCTCGTCGGCCCCGCAACGTGCAGGAGCACCCGGGGTGAAGGCCCAAGACCCCTGGGGGCATTGGTTAGTCCGGCGTGCTGACCTCTCTGTTGAGTTTTCGGTCGGGCTGCGGTGTGTTGTTTAGCCGAGGCCGGGCAGGACCCAGAAAGTGTGTCCGGCCGGAGTTAAGTGAGCGTGGTGGGTAAGTTGGTGCACCCCTGTAGGGAAGAAAACATCTATGCATAGCCGGATCCTCGCTAACGGACGCTCGGAGTTGTATACAGGTCGATACAACTAGAACTGGTTACTTGTGATGGGAATGGATATGAGGGCTCTGGGATTGCTTTCTCGCAGGGAGTTGAGGAAGGATCTCTGGGCGAGGTTGATACTTATTCCTACTATTACTTTATGCTGTACTAATCTACACTCTTCTAATGCTGCAAGACCGCTGAAGATGCTAGTCTTCGATAGGGCTAGTCTTCTCTCTATTCTGGCATTCTGTAGTAAAGTCCACATATAAAGACTTCCTTTGAAAATATTGCATACTTAGAATAGATCTAATGTAAGTCTTCCTGAGTACTTTGGATGAGTACTCACGGTTGCTTTGCTTCCTCTTTTTCCCATACCCGCTTGATACATCCAGACGACGGAGCCCTGGAGCCAGCTACCCCTGTCGACGACTACTACTACCACGACGGGGCCTACTACTACGTGGAGACCGCTGATGACCAGGAGTAGGATCGGAGGGTCCCAGGCAGGAGGCCTGCGCCTTTTCGATCATAGTCTTTATTTTGCCCCGCCTTCTAAAGGCTTATCTGTGTTTTCTTTTATACCAGTACTCATATATCTAATGCTTCCGCTAACGCTTGTATGCGAGCTTATGTATTCGAGCCCTCGAGGCCCTTGGCTTGTAGTATAAAGCTTGTATGTCTTTTATTTGTGTTTAGAGTTGTGTTGCGATATCTTCAAGTGAGTCCTTAGGCTTGATTGTGTGCATTTGCGCGTATGATTAGTGCACGACTAAGCCGGGGGCGTCACATTGAGTATGTTTGGAAACTGGTTGACAAGGGTTAATAGACAACTTAAAGCTCAAAATCGGGTTGGAGTATGTGCTTTATGTTGGGTTATATGGAAATGTCGTAATCATATCACTTTTAACAACCAAAGAACTTCTAATTTCTTACAGGTTATCCACTTGACTATGTTCTCGATCTGTACCGAGGTTCGGGATTCCCAGGTCTCTGGGTGAAATCACTTGGAGATGGTAGCAGGGGCTTTGTTGAACCGGTTTGGATGACGGTCTAGCAATAGGATTGATGCTACATAGGTGTATCATGTCATCTCTATTGCAGTGGGCATAGCCTTATGCTTTTTTTTAACCTTTTTTATGCTACTTTCGTAAGACTTGATACTTGGAAATAATAGATGGATGTATACAACAATCGATATAGAGGCCGGGGGTTATCCTCCTTTTCGGAAAAAATAATATTTTCAGAATTTTAATGGAAGAAAGGTAGAAATCAAACTAGCTCGCGGGAAAGATATGGATGAGCAAGAAGGCAGCAAATGACGAAGTAAGAAGATAGATGGGGAGAAGGAAGAAGAGGGAGTTGGCCCCGATCAGAGGAGGTGACAACATGACGACAAGATGGGTGGCTAACCGATGCTCATGTAGTGAGCATCACCTCCCCCTTTGGTCTTCCTAGGCATAGTGGAAGGTGTGATCAGGGACGGCGGCATCATATCTGGCTATAGCATTAGAAGATAGGTAAGTCAGCAAGATGCTAGGGAAGGAGTAGGTGACAGTTGGTGAGACAGGGAAGAGGAAGACCAAGGGGGTTGAGGCATTCACGTTGTATACATCACGGTGTTTGTGCTATAGTGGTGTCCCTATTAAATCTATTTTTCAAATTTGCGGTTAAAGGATGTAATATATGAAATGAGATGATTCCCGTGCTACTCCTCCCGAGCAGCCCGAGAGTAACCTGAGCCACTGCCGCCATCCCAGGGGCCCCCATCCTCGACCTTCCTTGCCATTGTCGCCATTGAGCAAAATATTCCCTCTTGGTTCTGTTTGCGGATGGTCGTCTTCCCCGGTGGCGTGGGCTCCCCTTCCGACGATTCATTAGCTTAGGTCGCGTGGCATGGCTAAGCTCGAAAGTGTAGCGGGGCGCCCAACAGAGCAACTCGATGGCCAAGCGACACGACACCACCTCCCCCAATTGCATGCTTTCCCCCTGCTAGTGCGGATCTGCAACGACTCGGGTCTTTCCTCTTCATCCTCCCCGTTGATGTGGCCCCACAGCCATTGGCGGGATGCTCTTGCGGCGAGTCAATGATTTGTGGCACCTATGGCTCAAGGCAGGCTCTGCCCCAGATCTGGCCGTTCTGGGACCGTTCTACCAATGGGCCTGGTTGGTCTTTGTCGAGCGAGCGGTCTATGGTAGTTGGAAGGCTAGGTGGACTAGCTGGATCGGGGCAGGCGAGTGTGAGATGATGCCGGGCGAAGGCCTTGTTTCCGGCAGTGTTCAGAGCCGGCAACGACAACACCCACAGGCGTCACAACCTTCCTGAAGGCGCTGTTGTGGCGATGTGCTCCTCTCTCCTCTTCTGACCCTTTGCTCTAGGAGAACCCTAGATCTGGGTCTTCCCAGATTTGATGATGATAGCACCCTGCATCGTGTCCCACTTGGGGGCATCATTCTTGGAGTTGCGACCGATTGGAGGGACCAAAGGCGAGTGTGCTGGGTTGGTGGCTGCCCCGGTTTCTTCAACGGCTTGCGTGGCAATGGTGATGGCGATGAGTGATATCAGGGTCACAACAAGGTTTTGGTCGTCAGCCCATCTTGCGTCCACGGGGTCATCATGGGCAGTTTGTTGCTATACACACTAGTACAGGAATGCCTAGTGGCGGCGTGCCAAAAACCACATTGGCGGCGTGTTGCCCCCACGCCACCCGTAAGATACATACTAGTGGCGTGCTAGATAAGGACACGCCACTACTGGTATATATACTAGTGTGGTGCTGAATATAAACACCCCACTAGTGTTGAGAAACAATAGTGGCATGGCATCTGGTCCACACGGCACTAATATAGCTTCCAGGCAGCGAAAAAATGTGTCTTGACCAAACAATGATTATCAATATGGCAGTGACTATGATTATCAATATAGACGTTTGCACGTCATAATTATATATCAATATAGAAAGTATGAACTTTAAAAACATAAGACAAAGTAAACTTTTGATAGCGACAAGTTTGGAATAATGTTAATTATCACACAATGACAATTATGTAACCGAGTACTCAAGATAGCTTGGCAACTTTGGAAGGACATTAACACACAAGGACAATGTAACTGAGAACTCAATAACCCCACCATCGTCACCCTCCTTTTACATAGCGTAAGTATTGTTTTGGTACTCGTTCGCCGCAATAGAGGTCGGAGCATTAGCATTGCGACCCTATCATGTTAAGCGATCGTGTACCTCCTTCGGACTTGCTGCGCCGCCATTGAATGCCCCGTGGGCATGGATGACATCCTGATTGACGACGTTTGCAAGCTTCAACTGGATGCGTCTGAGCTCATCTCTGCAATCTCCTTCTGAGAGTTCCTCCATTCTCTTCCCCCATGTGATGACGTCAGATTGCTTTTCAAACGTGTCTCGCTCCTGTACATACTCTCATGTGGTGGATGACATAGTAGCTGTCCGTCACACTATTCTCCAGTTGCTGCATTTAACAAAAGTCGGTTTTGTGGCTGAAGCATATCAGGTGATTTCTGTCTTTCTTTATACATTCTGTTTTGATGTGTCCTCCCTTGAAGGTATAGTCGAAGAGAGCTTCATCCAGAAGCTTCTTGATGTGGGTGTAGTTCTTCTTAATGCCCCTCGTCGAATCCAAGAAATAAGTAGAGGCGAACTTTGGGGACATAACGATGCGGATGCAATGTTCTCTGTGTAAATAGTTCAAAAGACCAATTATCCTTAAATTAACATTGGTACATGCAAGCCTAATGAAAATCGATCAAAGCATATTGTGGCTAGCGAATGACTTACATGGGACAGTAGGGCATGAGAAGGCACTCCGTATGCTTGTTGGCAACCATGAAGTCTGAAATTTACCTCTTCATAGCTCAACGGCGCTCAGGGGCATGCAGGTTTCTCTCGTCTATGTAGTAGGGGTCCACTACCATGACCTGCTCGATGCCCTCGGATTTGACAATGTAGGCTAGATGGAGTGCCCATAGGCAGATTAATGATCCATCGACCCGGAAGAGGTGGAACATGTCCTGAAATGGCAGATAGAACTTGCACCATGAAACCAGGAGTGATCAATCTCCGTTAGCTAGTGTAACCTTCTCCCTAGAGAGAGCCATGTCATGTAGAAGCCTCAATTCTGACGGGAGGGCGGAGACCATCTTCGACGAAAGAATGGGTTCACTAGGGACATGGTGCGTCCGCCATTTAGGACGACGTGCCTCTGATTTAGTCTGGACCTTGATCTTCTGAACCGGCTGGCTGGCAGCGCCCTTCTAGAATGAGGGGCTCTCCGGGATACTCTAGATGATGGCTTGAATCACCAGAAGATTTCGAAGATACTCCTCAATGTTTCCGGAGACCCTTACGCCCACTGCTTTTGCAGTTCCTTACCATCGATAAATCCCCGTGGATAACTACACATCATTGCATTTTGTGTTTTCATTCCCAGTTGCTTTTGTATTTACAAGATACCCCGAAATACTCTTCGTTATTCCGAGAATCCCTTGTGTCTACTGCCCTGCAGCTTCCTTTCGCACCACGAATAATTCCGCATGCTTACCAAGGATCCGTTCATCCCCAATTGTTCATGTGTTTCCCAATTACTTTGAAATGCTATCTGATCTTCCGAGGGTCCTCTGCAACCTATTGCTCTGGAAAGTCTTGCCTGTCTGCATTATGGTTAATTCCATATGTCTGGCAATATTCATTAACATCCTTTGTCATTGTCATCCTGAGCCTACTGATTCATTATGTATGCGAATGCTCGCTATCATCAATTAATTCCTAGAATTCATTTTTCTAACTCAGACGTCCTTTTGGACATGAGTTGGCTCTTGGCCAATCAAGTTGCAATTGGTTGTCCATCTAGTTTTATTCAACCTACCCATCTTTTGATCAGAGCGTCTGCTTCTGATCCTTCGTTTTGGGAATCATAATTCCTTTGAATCTGAGCATCGAATTACTCAGATACTTATATAATCTGATGCCTTTGCCTTCTTCATCTTCCGTTTGAGTACTGATACTCACATCAGATTCCTTGTGGACCGCCAAATCATTTGTTGGATTGTTATCTGACAGTGTCCTTCACATTCAAAAATCTTGTGAGTTCTTCCCCTGATACATAAGGCCTTTGGTAAATTGTATCCTTTATCTTGTCAACCATGCTCTACTATCGGCACTACTAGGAGAAAGCCTACTAGCAGCGCTGGAAATACCAGTAGCAGTAGCGCTGGCGGCAGCGCTACTGCTAACGCGCTACAGCTAAGTTGTAGCAGTAGCGCTGTTCCAACCAGCGCTACTGGTAAGTGTAGTTAGCAGTAGCGCTGTATTGACAAGCGCTACTACTAACTATCTGTAGCGTTGTATCTTAGTAAACGCTGCTGCTATACGCCCACAAGCGCTACTGCTAAGGACTCCCTGTTCCCGTTTCCGCTCCATGTATTCGTGCTGTATTTATGCATGGTCTATACAATACTTTCATCACATCATAATAAACATACAATATTCTCATCATATCATACACATACAATAGTCTCGTCATATGATCATCATCATCATCATCATCATCCAACACAAATATCATCATCTCGAGCGATACACAAGTCATGGCTCAAATAAATGCCACTGCATGGTCATGGCATACACACAAGTTTCATCATCTCTATCTAAACCATGAAGTAGAAGAGAAGAGCGATCAGTATGAGCAAGAGCGCGACTAAGTAGTACTTCTTGAGGCACCGGTTTCGCTCCCTCTCTTGCCGAAGCGTCCACCTCAAGTAACTACTTTCCGCTTCGGCTCTGCTGTCGAACCCTCTGTGGCTAGCGCCCGGGTACCTGTCCACCTGGGCCTGAGCGTCTGGCCAGTGGTCGTACACTCCTGGAACCCTCCCAATGAATACGTCGTAGCAGCCCTTTGCCATCTCTGATCTATGTACATGCATCGTCAGTTGATGAATTCATCGATAATATGCAACATAATGTACTTGAGAAACACGAAGAGACAAAGTTAGCAAAATACAAGCAACCTATAGTAAACATAAATAACGAAGTTCCTCGTACCCAAACTAATTAACCAAAGCGATCTACACGCTAGTTCAGTAAGACGGTTTAATTACATCACAGAGTTTCGTCGTGCATAAATTCAAAGTTTTGTCATAGGAAGACAGTAGTGACTAAACAGACACATTCTCGTCGTCAATCACTCCTCCAAGTCGTGGCTCCAATCTTTATAGTCAGGGAGGAAGCACCCGAGCTTCGTGAAAGGCTTCAAGTCCAGACGCTGAGCGACTAGCAGTGCTCGAACATCATCCCGCGTCATTGGCCCATGGTAGAACATCCCTGTTTGTTCGAGGACCTCCTTCATGATCACTTGGGCAAGTTCACACTGTACGTGATAAAACTTAGCTCGGACTCGATGATCAAATGTCTTTCCTAGGCTTGTGGCCCAGTTGACAATATCGGCATCGTGGGAAGTAGGTGACATGCGAAGGCATTGATGATCCCTTCTGTATTCCAGCATGTGATGCATGAGGTAGAATCCATCAGCCTCACTATTCTTCGGTTGATGGATGCAGCAGAAGTCGGTCTTATGGCCGAAACGCAGCCCGTTCTTACTGTGCTTTTTCACCTTGATATATCCACCATGCATGCTGAAGGTTACCATGGCACTATCGAGAACACTCTTTATTTCTTTTCTTTTTATTATTTTCCTTTTCTAGTTTTTAGTTTTCTTTTCTTTTTATTATTTTCCTTTCCTTTTCTATTTACTTTTCTTTTTCTTTTGTATTGCTTTCTCCCTTTTGTTTTTTGTTTTTTGTTTTTCTGCCGACGGCCTCGCACGCACTCGAGAATGTCTCCCTCCCACACTGCGTGAATATCACCGGAACCATGCATGTGGTGGTAATTGGACGGGATATGATGTATACATCATTTGACCGATAACGATTACTTAAGTGCATACACAAAATAGATACATATATATAAATGATGGTTTCTCAGCTGCATTGATGACGTTTCACATTGAGCTTCTTCCCTTTCACAAAATAGATACATATATATAAATGATGGTTTCTCAGCTGCGTCGACGACGTTTCACATTGAGCTTCTTCCCTTTCTTGTTCGTTGTCGAATAATTGAGCCCCTCGTTGTGACTTTTCCGGCACCATGGAGTACGATCTTTCTTAGGTAATGTAGTCTTGATTCTTCTTTTCACGTATGCTTCATCTTCATCGTCATCTTCCCTCATCAGGTTGCCGTATTGGTCGTAGTCTTCCTCGTTGGCAACTCCATCCATTCCGATGATGCTCCTTTTGCCTCTCCTCACGACAACACGGCTGGGATTGGTCGGGTCGGTTATGAAGAAGCATTGTGTCATGTGCTTAGCGTGTACCCATGCCTCAGTTTTGGCGATGACGTTAACGTTCACGGTAGCGCTCTTTGCGTCGGGTATAGACATGGTAGTGAAATACTTGTTTTCTCTTACGACGTCCTTAGCCCATCTGACATGGAACATCGTCGCATCGTGCATTTTACCGTAATCAAGCTCCCAGATCTCTTCGACCCTTCCGTAGAATCTTTCAGTTGTGCCGTTGGCGTCGGTCACACATTCAATCGTCACCCCTGAGTTCTTGTAATCACTGTCCATGTCTTTGGCCTCCGTGTAGAACGTGTACCCGTTGATATTGTATGCCTGATAGGTTGCGAGTTTGGGCGCGGGGCCATGTGCTAAGGCGTGTATGAGCAATCCGTCCGAACTGCCCTCTTCCGGGGGATTTGCAAGAACTTGCCCTTTGAACCAACGCAAGAAAGTGGCGTTGTGCTCTACAGTAACTTCGTCGTCCGTCTTGCGCATCCCCTTATCACGGTACTTCTTTGCGATGGTTTCTTTGTGCAGTGTCACATAATCATCTACCACATCTAGGTGTTGTAGCACTACTAAGTTAACCCTGTCAAAGTCGTTCCGTCGATCCGAGTAGTCCATGTGCAATTCCCTCCGGCCATTGTTGTGACCTTCTCCTCCGAGCCTTCCATGGTGCTTCTTGACAGGCAAATTAACAAAAGGGTCTCTGACGCCTATATAATTCTCGCAAAAGGAGATGCACTCTTGCGTCAGATACCCCTGGATGATGCTCCCATCGGGACGGGACATGTTACGAATGAATCCTTTGATGACCCCATTCATCCTCTCGAACGGCATCATGCTGTGAAGGAATGTCGGCCCGAGGTCGATGATGTCGTCCACGACGTGGACACACAGATGCACCATGACGTCAAAGAACACGGGCGGGAAGTACATCTCAAGCTCACATAGTATGACAACGATCTCTTCCTGTAGCCTTCGGAGCTGCTTCACACTGATGGACTTTCGAGAGATAACGTCGAAGAAGTTGCAGAGACCAGTAAGCGTGTCACAGATGTGCTTGTCCATTATCCCTCTAATGGCAATCGGGAGTATCTGCGTCATCACCACGTGACAGTCATGAGACTTCATCCCGCTGAACCTTTTCTTCTTGGTGTCTAGAAATCTTCTTATCTTCCCACAGTAGCCGGAACTGACTTTGATTCCCATAAGGCACTTGATGAATTGATCGATCTCCTTCGCACTTAAGGCGAAGCAAGAAGGGGGGAAATAATTCTCCTCCTTCTTGTTGACTTTTCTGCCCCTTTCCCCCGCCTCTGTCTCCGTCTCCGTCTCCTCCGTCGACTTTTTATGGGGCGGCATGTGGAGATCTCTCCTGATCTCCAAATCTTCCAAGTCTTTCCTTGCCTTCGGCCCATCCTTGATCTTCTCTGGCATGTTCATCAGTGTGCCAAGCAAGCTCTCAAGGACATTCTTCGTGATATGCATTTGATCAAGGCAATGAGGCGTGTCATGATTGGGCCAGTACTCCAAGTCCCAGAAAACAGACCTCGTTTTCCATACCTTCAGCAGCGGCACCGGCGCCCTTTTCATCTTTCCGGACGCGGGGCACTGTTCCCAGTTTTTCAACAGCTCGTTGATTTCGGCGCCGCTCCTCTTACGTGGAGGTCCTCGATGCTCAGCTAAACCATTGAATAGATCTCCACGTTTTCTCCATGGGTCATCCTCCTCGAGCCATCTACGATGCCCCATGTACACGATTTTCCCAGACCCGCCATCTTTCGTTAACGTAAGCTGCTGAGATGTTGTATCATCCATGCACCTCGTGCATCCGCAGTATCCAAGGCACACCTGGCCTGAGACATACCCGTAACCGAGATAGTCGTGCACGGTCATCATCAGCGCGACTCTCATATAGAAATAATTTCCTGTGCTGGCGTCCCATGTCTTGACCGGTGATTTCCATAACGGTTCTAGCTCCTCTTTCAGTAGCCCCAGATACAGGTTAATATCATTTCTCGGTTGTTTCGGCCCTTGAATCAGCATGCTCATGTGTATGTACTTTGTCTTCATGCACTTCCATGGGGAGAGGTTGTACATCCATACAAAGATGGGCCATGTGTTGTGGTTGGTGTTCTGGTTTCCAAACGGATTCATGCCATTGGTACTCGCGCCAAGCACGATGTTCCTTGCATCTTCTGCGAAAAATGGATATTCGGCGTTGAATGCTCTCCAATGGCTAGCACCTGTGAGGTGTCTCAGCTTCAGATCATCTCCATCGTCGGGCTTCTTCCTCTCCGCGTGCCAGTGCATGAGCTTTGCTTCCTTAGGATCTACGAAATACTGCTGCAGACGGGGAATGATCGGAAAGTACCATACAACTTTCTGAGGAGCTTTCTTTCCTGCCTTCTTGTATCGAGAAGCATTGCACACTGGACAGCTGGTTTTTTCAGCGTGCTCCCCCCGATAAATGATGCAATCGTTGATGCATGCGTGGTATCTAATGTGCGGCAAATCAAGAGGGCAAACAATTTTCTTGGCCTCCTCGACACTAGTAGGACACAGGTTCCCTGCGGGAAGAACTTTATTATGTAGATAGTTCAAATGCTCATCGAGGCTTTTGTCTGTCCATTTGTTTTTGGCCTTCGTCTTTAGAAGTTCGAGCGTGAAACTCAAGCGGGTCACCTCGGGATCGCAACCGTCATACAATGGAGTCTTCGAGTCTACTTCAAGTTGCGCCAGCTTGGCCTCCTCTCTAGAAGCAGCTCTGTCACTACTCGTACTCTTGCGAAGGAGGTCTCAAACATGAGGGTCCTGCACGACTGAACTTAGTAGCATCGAAGACTGCGGTGTGTAGACCGCCGCGTCTTCTCCGCCATGTCCGGACTCTTCTTCGCCGTGTCCGGAATCATCTCCGCCGCCGCCATGTCCGGACTCTTCCCCGCCGCCATGTCCGGCGCCATAGTCTTCGTGTCGATCGGTCATCTCTTCATCTAGCCCCATGTCGTTATTCCCTGCCATGTGGACGTCCTCATCATCATCTTCACTTATCCACCGAGTATAGCCATCCATGAAACCATTCATCACCAGGTGCGCCTTCAAACTGCCATGAGCAAAAGGGTCCAAAAGGACTCCTTCTTTGCACCTTGGACACGGACATCTAATCCTAGTCCGATTATTTGCATACATGTCCATCACCGCGGATCGCAAGTATCACTCCACCTTCCATCCACTCACCTTCATGACCGACTGCACGGTATAACAAGCAAAAGGGTTATAAACAAAATGTATGCATGCACATCAAAGTCATAAAATTTTGGCATGACCTTGCCTAAAAATAAGACATATCGAGTTTGCTCGAAATTCACCGAAACGGAAATAAATCGACATTTCGGCAAAACATAAGCAACTCGGGGGCATGTCACTCGCACAAATCCCTCCATATCTCAACCAAACATATTCCCATTCTTGAAATGCACAACTTTTTACTCACCTATCTCCCGAGAGATTTCGAGCACGGTTAGATGAGGCATTCGCTACCTATATATAGGGATCGAAAGTGGATGACTAAATAGCTAGCTAGATCTAGTTGTTGGGAGGAGAGATGACTCTAGCTAACTAATGGAGATGGAGAGAGATGAGCTAGCTAGATCTATATGTATGGAAGGAGGGAGAGCCAAATAAATGAGGAAGATAGAGAAGAAAGGCCATTTATGGAGGAGAATTATGGTGGAGGGGGGCATTAATGGGGAGAGAAGAGAGAGAGATGGAAGAGAGAAGAAGGGCAATAATGGTGGAGAAGTAACTTAGAGAGGGGAGAGGGGAAAGGAGGGGAGAGGGCAGGAAGGGGGAGGGGGAGAGGGGTGGGTGAAAAGGTGGCAGCCACGCCTAGCAGTAGCGCTGTATTACTGAAAGCGCTACTGCTATGGTTCTTAGTAGTAGCACTTTTCTCAAGCAGCGCTACTACTAAGTGGGGCCCATTAGCAACAGCAGTGTTGTCAAAACAAGCGCTACTGCTAATAACTTAGCAGTAGCGCTGTATTCTGTACCGCGCTGCTACTAAAGGTAGCGTCGGTGGGCTCGTTGGGTCCCACTTATCAGTAGCGCTGTTTTTGTTTCCAGTGCTACTGATAAGGCGTCACTTGTAGCGCTCCTCAAGACAAGCGCTACTGCTAATTAGCAGCAGTGCTTGTTACTTTCCAGCGCTATTACTGATGTCCTACCTATAAGCATTCTCCTAGTAGTGCGAGCTTGTCTTAATTACTCCTAAAGTTCGTGGTATATGTTCCTAATATGCCCCGATGGGTTGAACCTATGCCTTCCCTCATCTGTGTAAACCCGGAAACTTCGATGAGTCATACCCTTCTAGTGTTACGCCAGATCAAATTTCAACACTACAGCTTCCTCGAAAGAGAGCAGTGAATGAATGGTCATGCATTGGAGAAGTGGGAGTCGACCTTGAACTTTGTGTTCATGCCCATAGACACGATGTAGATCTTATCATGGAAGCTTCTCTTAAAATCAATTGTTCCCTTGGTAAAAGTTCATCCTATATCTGTGAATTGATCCTTTGCAATCATGGTTCCAGCCATATTGATATTCTTTGATTCCTTTCTCGGGTAAGTTAAAGTACTTGTCTTCTACAGCTCAATGCACCTGTCCAACCATTATTTTGTTCTACTTTCGAGTATTACCCTCTGGAATTTTGATATTATCACCGAATCATGTTGCTTAATTATGAGCCTTCATCAAGTACTAATTTCCATCGATTCCAATTTTCCTGGGTTCTGAGTGGTTAGTCACCCAAGAACACCGCTAACTAAATTGGGTCCGCACCACGATTAAACAACTCTTGGTAATCCTCTTTACTTATGAGTTTGTACTTGATCACGTCATTCCTAGCCTGCTCGGCTATATCATTATCGTACCGATTCTTAACTGTGCTACCTGGTCCTTATGCCCGGAGCAACTTCTGACGATGAGTGAAGCTTACGTCGATCTTCCTCATCTTATCATTTCACCTCGAACAACAAGCTTGATTTTGAGCTTGTGTCATATCCGTGGTTCCAATAACCTTTCGCTTCATCATTCCTTTTGCTTGATGTCGTCGTTGTTCGATGACATCTTCATAGTGCCTCTCGACAAAATTTGTCGTGATCACCATCAATATACTAACTTGTTCTAGGATATCAATCAAATTCATGATGAGAAATACCATCCTTGCCCCTCGATGATTCGCGTTAATCATTGACAATAGTATTGCTTTCTCTCCAACACAAACTTGTTCATGTTATGGAGGTCCTTACTATCCAGCTTATGTTACATTCTACCTTGGAATATTACCATCTTTTATGTCAAGGATGTTGTGAGAATTGCCCCACCTCTTGAAAATTCTTGGTATAGTGATACTTCTCCCCATCACCATCCTTTCTTGGTTCCCGTGTTGTTACTAACCGGAATACCAACAAATGAACTATGATGTGTGAATTCAAAACTTCTAGGAACCCTATTGCTTTGAAGTGAATTCTCGATAGTTTCATTCTAAAGTCCATTGGTTAATAAATCACCATTCTAACATTGATCGGGCTACTTGGTCCATATTTCCATGTGCACGTTCGATCAATGTTTGCTTGTGGAGGTTTTCCTTGAACATACTTCATTATATACTTCGGTATGTCCAAATATTATCACCTTAGGTTCACTTAATTATGCAAATCCATGTTTATGGAAATCTCGATGAGTTGTTACCGAGCCCATCGGCCATGTCCTTATCTTTTCCATGATGAAATTGTACGAGCTAATCTAGCAGTTCCTGCTGGATTCCTTGTGTTTCTGAAGTTTGATTTTTACATGATAACCATGACAATGCTATCCCGAAGCATGACTGTGGCACTCAGACATCAACAAGGGCATTGGAAGCGCAATGCTAAATGTTTGTTGATCAGTTGTCCAAACACCGTTGTATGGGTACATATCATGATTCTTCTTACCCCTTTTTATCTAACTGGCCATGTCTTTGATCTCCTGACACGTATATCATGCCCTGCTTAACCTTGGGAAGGATATACTCCTATTACTTTTGTTTAAACAAATTTTCCTTTCCATTGGTTTGTTTAAACTAATAATCACATTTTCCTTTCCGTTGGTTCATTTAACCATTCTTATAAATTTTTGTGATATAAGCAATACTATTCCCTGCTTATGTAAACACCTCATTGTACAACTCTGTCGGTAAGGCCCTGTTACTATTGTTGATAACATTCTGGTAAACACCGATGGACGAGAACTTTGACTATTGGTCCGCCTCGCCTTGCGAGCAGGAAAATGGTTCTCTTCGTCCCTCGTCCTTGGTACCAACGTTGTTGCCAACATGACTGACAGGCTATACTCTGACATGCCTTGCAATCATATCCGTGCAAGATGTCACTGCTCTTCCTACTCTTAACACACATGGTGGGCCTATAACCCACAGTTCCACAGGGTCGAAAACCTGACTCTCCTGCACAACCTTGATTCCAAAATATTCTTTGCACTTGGCTTCGTATGTAATTCATGAGCTAACTTCCTCACCATGTTTCATTCTGGTATCAGAGGCAACATTATTCCTCATTGCTCTGAACCCCTTCATCGCCGGTTTTAGGCATCAGCTGGATGCCTACCTGGTTGAAACTTGTTGAACCTCCTTATGGAACTCATCGGTTTGGAGTCAAGGGCAAATTGGCTCCCCGCTATGTTGGTCCCTTCCGCATTCTCGCCCGGCATGGAAAAGTGGCTTATCAATTGGAATTGCCACCTAAGTTCTCTCACGTCGATGACATCTTCCATGTGTCGTAACTACGTCGATGCTTCAAGGAAGTCATCGGTGGTGTCGTCTGGCAATTCCGCACCGTGAAGTGGATCTGGAATTGATCGACGTGCAAGATGATCTTACTTATAAAGAGCATCCGATCCGCATTCTTGATGAAACTGAACGTCGAACCCGCCAGAAGGTTACCAAGTTCCTCAAAGTGCAGTGATCAAATCATACTGGAGATGAAGCCACTTGGGAACGCGAGGATAATCTTCGTGCGGAATACCCCGATCTTTTCCCTTCTACCTCTTAATTCTCGGGACGAGAATTTCTTTTAGAGGAGGAGAATTGTAACACCCCTAAGAAATGAGCTACAGTAATCCTAGTGATCAATGCCAAGTCATCTTGATTTACAGTGCTTGATCATCATTGGTTTATATCTCATTTCAAATTCCATCTCAGAAATCAAATTAAAATTTTAGTGGAATTTGAAGTTGCACAAAAGCAGCTGGAAAAATGTTCATCATTTAGCAAATATTCGAAAACAAATTATTATTAGAAAAAAAAAACAACATCATCTCAATGCTAAGATGGACAGTGGCATTTATAACAGTGCCAAACCAGCAATTTAAAATGCAAATTCATTATGAAAATTCCAAATGAATCTAAACCTCTCCCAAAAATATTTGTGGCAGTGCCTAAAGATGTATTGGAATTAATGGGCCAAGTCCCATATTTTTCCTAGATCATTTTGATGCCCAAATAAATAATTTTCCCTCTTTGTTTATTAGTTAAATGAAAAAAACAAAAAAGGGAAAATGGGCAGGTGCTTACCTGGCCTTACCTGGCTCGCGGCCCAGTCGGCCCACCCCTGTTTCCCCTACCTGCCTCCCCCTCGTGTCACCGCCGCCATGGCCGTGCTCGCCACTACCGCCCGCAGCTTGCCACCGCGACGGAGCAGGTGGGGCTGGGGATAAGGGTGGCCCGAGCCCTCCCCCCTGGCCCCCTCACCTCACTCTCTCCTCTTCCCTCTCTCTCGCGCGCACTCGCTCACTTCCCTCTCTCTGCCCGAGCGCGTCGCTGCCGCACCTCCATCGTCTGCGCGGCCGCCGGCGCCCGCTCGTCCTCTCGAGCCGTCCACTGGCTTCGCCGGCGTCCACCCGTTCGCCTGGAGTCCTCCATTGGAGCAGGGGACCCCCACATCTACCGTTCGCCCCCGTCCCCATCTCCGGCCGCCGTGACGTCTCCGGCGATCTCCGTCACCCTCTGCTGCTCCTAAGCCCCTCACCGGCCTTCTTGCGCTGCTCGGTGAGCTCCAGCTCCTCCCCTATCCCCTCGTTTTGCGCTAGGATGAGCTGCTGCCCCCGGTTCGCTAACGCCGCACTCCGGCCGCCACCTGACCTCACCGTCTGGCCATCTCCAGTCGTCCTCGTGGCCCCGCGATAGGCCCGTTGGATGCGGCACAACGCGCACGTTCGAACACAAGTTAAATCATGCAAAACGGCTAACCGTAGCGGATTTCCGCTGCTCGCCATGGCTCGGCCGCCGCGTTCGAGCTCGCCGGAGCTCCTCCGGCGCCAGCGCTGACCTGGCGCCGACGTGGCACCGCCTGGGCCACTGGTCAGTGGGTCCCGCTGGCCCGGTTGACCAAGTCAACCCGCTGACTGGGTTTGACCAGTCACTGACATGCGGGTCCCACCCGCCTAATTAACGTTTTAGGTTAATTTAGTTAATTAGTTAGTTAACTAATCTAACACTAACAGTAGGTCCCACTAGCTAATTAACCTATTTAGTTAAAATTAACCATGTTTATTTAACTGAGTCACTGACATGTGGGACCCAGTTGTCAGGTTTGACCTGAACAGCCGCGGTTGACCACTGACATCATGATGACATCATCCTGATGTCATCTATTACTATTCTGGATAATATGATTTAATTAATTAAAATAAATTCCAGAATTTCAGAAAAATGCTAAAAAACTTTGAAAAATCATAGAAAATTAACCGTAGCTCGGATCGAAAAACTTTCTACATGAAAGTTGCTCAGAAAAATCCCACGAATCCAACCGTGCTATCTGTTTCCATGTCGAGACCTTCTACGTAGGTGAACCCACAACTTTTCTTCTATTTCTGGTAGATGAATAGTGCATAACTACCGGTTAATAATTCCAACTTTAATCTTAAAGTAACTAATGTGACTTAGACATACTTTTAGGCAACCCGGCACTGCACTTTAGCATGGCATGCTCTGTGTTGCATATGATTGTTGTGTATGTATTTGTTTCCTCCCCCTCTTCTCTCTCGGTAGATCCCGGTACAGACGTAGCCCCCGAGGACTGCTACACCCCTGACGACCAGTCCTTTGCACCAGAGCTTCCAGGCAAGCAAAACCCCCTTGATCATTCCTATATCGCCCATTCCCTTCTCTCTTATGCTTGCATTAGAATTTGCTACTGTATTTGTTTGATCCAATTCTAATGCATAGCCTATTTTTGTAACCTGCATTCGTACCTTACCTGCTTATCCTAAACTGCTTAGTATAGGCTGGTTAGTGATCCACCAGTGACCCCTCATTTTGTCACAGTTGCCCCCGTTGGATTATCAGATGACTCGATCAACGTGATCGACGTCCAGAGCCCGACACATCACATCACCCCCCCTTATCTGTACGGCACTGCAGGGTTACTATCGAGTGTCGAGGGTGATACCTCGTATAGCACTTCTGATGTTAACTTTGTAGAGTAGCTAATCGGTCGTGGTCATCGAGGGTGATTCCTCCATCATCACTCCCGATAACGACTCTGTCGTGCAACTCCGCAAGAGTGAACCCTCGAGTGTGATTCCTCATTAGTTCACCTTGTCCGTTACATCGAGTGGGAATGCATCGAGGGTGATTCCTCGGGTTTCCCCCTTGGTGTTATGGACACATGGTTACTATGACTTTACCCTGAACCATGATAAACTCGGGTCAGCCCTGAGGGGTACCCGCGCGAGCAAATGATGCGAGTGATGTGGAGTCGGGTTGACCTGGAGGGTACCTGCGAGATAACTACGTGGCATGGCCGGGCATTCTTAGCCCTTGCCACAGGTCCACGAGACGGGGCGACGGGGTCATATGATCGTGAGTCTCTGCTCGTTACCGCGCGCTCCCAATACACTAACGGTTTGGATATTTGATCCAAGTAGGCCTCTGGCCTTTTAGCACTAACCATCACCCGGGAATAAATATGGGTACTCTGCGTCGTATGCATTAGCCAAAGCTCTATAGACGTCAGCGACTGAGCGGCGCGCGCCGGGTTGGACTGGAACGCCCGTCCTTGTTTAAGGGGGCTAGGTCTGCTCACCGGCCGCCCTCACAACATGCAGGAGCGCAAAGGGAGATGGGCCTAAGACCCCTGACCTCTCTGTTGAGCCTAGGTAGGGCTGCGGCATGTCATTTTGACCGAGGCCGGGCATGACCCAGAAAAGTGTGTCCAGCCAGAGTTAATCGAGCGTGGTTGGTAAGTTGGTGCACCCCTGCAGGGAAGTATATCTATTCGAATAGCCGGATCCTCGGTAACGGACACTCGGAGTTGTATCCCGATCGATACAACTAGAACTGGATGCTGGGAATGATAAATGGTTATGATGGCTCCGGGATTGCTTTCTCGCGGGGAGTCGATAAAGGATCTCTGGGCCCTAATGTTACAACATATTTGTTAATTATAATATGCTATTCTGTACTCTTCTAAATGCTGCAAGATGCTTGAAGATGCTAGTCTTCGATAGGACTAGGCCTTCTCTCTATCCTGGCATTTCTGCAGTCTAGCCCACAGATACAGCCTCCCTTTGATAATGTTGCATACACAGAATAGATCTGATGTAAGTCTTGCTGAGTACTTTGGATGAGTACTCACAGCTGCTTGCTTCCTCTTTTCCCTATACCCATTTGATGCGACCAGATGACGGAGCCCAGGAGTCAGCTGCCCCCGTCGACGACTTCTACTACCACCCCGATGGTGGTTACTACTACGAGTTGGCTGACGACCCGGAGTAGTTTCGGAGGGTCCCAGGAAGGAGGCCTGCGCCTTTTCGATCTTAATCGTTGTTCTGCCCCGCCTTCTTAAGGCCTATCTGTTTTATCTTTTATATCTGTACTCAGATATCTGATGCTTCCGCTAACGCTTGTAAGTGAGCTTATGTATTCGAGCCCTCGAGGCCCCTAGCTTGTAATATAAAGCTTGTATGACTTAAATTTGTGTCTAGAGCTGTTTTGTGATATCTTCCCGTGAGTCCCTAATCTTGATCATACACATTTGCGTGTGTGATTAGTGTACGGTCGAGTCGGGGGCTTCACAACCTGGGTGTCTAGTGGTGTTTTGGTGAATAGACTCTTCTGTCAAGGAACAACACGTTCTTTTTCTAGAGGAGACATGGGTCCTTCGAGAAGAGCCATGCCACTGTCGTGATAGTCATCAACCAAGTACTGAGTGACGAGATCCTCGTGCTCCTGTTCTTCATGTTCGGCCACAGCCTCTTCATGATTCTCCTCATCCACCATGTTGTTAGGACCTTTGGGTTCGCCCTGACCTAAAAGGGATTGTTTTGGTGGAGTGTCATTGGCATGGATCGTCGTCGGCGAGGGTGTTGTGCGTGGGGTGCTCCCCAACCGAATTTGCTTCTTCAACCACTTGATGAGCCAATTCTTGCATTGTGCAGAGTCATCTAGCTATCCGCCGGCCCCCTCAGGTTGTATCGGAGGAGCCATATCTTCATTTCCCAGTATGACAATAGCAACTTGAACCCTAAGTACCTTGGTTTGCATCGCCACTCTATGCATCATGACCTATTTGGGGAGAATGACCGAGCCCATTGTAACGGCCTCATTTCACCCTTCACAAAGGCAAGGAGAGTACATGGGCTATCTTCCTGCAAAACATGTAAGGCGTCGTCGATGTGCTTCCATTTCATGCAGAGCCAGGGGGATGTTGGACATCCGTACAAACACGGACCAGGTGCTGCTCTCGTTGCCAAACGGATTTAGTCCATCCGTACTAACACCCAACCTGAGGTTTCTTTGTTCTCTCGTGAATTCTAGGTATACGCAATCGAGTGCTTTTCACTGGCAACCATCTGTAGGGTGTGTCAGCACACCATCATCTTTAGCGGCAAGCTTCCTATCCTTGTGCCAACGCATGTGCTTTGCATCATTCTTTTCTGCGTAATAATGTCGCAGGCGGGGAATGAGCGGAAAGTACCGTACAACCATTTGAGTATTTTTCTATCCACGCTTGTATAGGCATTCCTTGAACGTTGGACACTCTGTTTTGTCCTAGTGCTCATTCCGATAAATGATGCAATCATTGACGCATGCGTGGTACCTTATTTGCGGCAAATCAAGCAGGCACACGATCTTCTTCCGAAGCAGCTCTTGAATATGACGGTCGTACAGCATTGTAGCCAACGACGACTCTTGCGTCAGAGACTCTTCTTCTTGTCTGTCCTCCTCTTCATGTCCGTGCGCCTCTTGGGCATTCCCTCCTTTCGGCTCTTCATCGAAAATGTTTCCCGCTTCTTCATCTGCCGCCCCTTCGATGTCGAAAACAGCATCCTCCTCCTCCGCACCGTGCCTTGTCCACTGTGTATAACCAGGTATGAAACCATAATGGAGCAAGTGCGCCTTCACATGGCCAGTACAGGGGTCGATCAAAACTCCATTTTCGCACACCTTACACAGACGTAATATCTTCGTGTTACCCTTTCGATTCATATCTTCCACCACCAACTTGAAGAACTCATTTATAGTTCGCTCCATGGAATCGTTCACTCGATCGAGCTGCCTACAAGGTATAATAAAAAGAATTATAACCAACGAGGTCATAGAAATTTTTGGCATGACCTTTGCTAAAAATGGGACATATTGAGTGCCAAAAATTTGATGAAACAAAAATAAATCAACCTTTTGCCAAAACATTTGCAACTCTGTACATTCCCTGCAAAAAGGAACACATGCACAGCACGAAACGATTCGCGAGCAACACAATGTTGCCTCGGCTCGATGGCCGGCACCACAAGACACATATATATCCATCACACCGATCATATCCATCACATAGTATTATGTGTATACACCGATCACATCCATCACATAACGAAGTTAGTTTCTCACCTAGAGATACGAGGATGACCGAGACGTCGATCGATCGAGCGAGTGAGAGAGGCCGGCCGTATGTTGGTGGGGTGGGTGCGTGGGGGTGGGGTGGGTGATCTAGAGAGAGAATTTGGAGGGGAAAAGTGGTAGCTAGGTGAGAGAGGAACTAATTAACCATGCATGCATCATTAATGGGAAGATAGGGATACTTAATGCATGTGAGTGGGTAGAGGAGAGAGAGTGTGGAGGAGAGAGAGTGAGAGGGGGTAGATCTAAAAGGTTAATTAATGGGCTGCATCTAGCTACATAATTAATTATCACGGGGAAGTTGAAGCTTTGAAGAACAAGAAGGGGAGGAGAAGGAAGAAAGTGAGGATGAAGAAGAGAAGGAGAGAGGGGCATGCATGCTTGTCACATGTGAATAGTGAGCTGAATTATTGGACCAAAGCTATTAGTGGCATGCCAAGCGTACCACACGCCACTAATAACTAACATCTAGTGGTGTGCCCTGTCGGTGACATGCCACTAGTAAGTGCGGCCCAAAAGGGGGGCTCGGCATAAGTTACTGGTGACGTGGCAGTCATACCCCACGCCACCAGTATGACTAGCATTAGTGGTGTGTCCCCCAAGATCCACAACACCACTAACCTGCGCTAGGTCATGCTGCTAGGTCCCACACACTAGTGGCGAGTTATTTTGAGGGCACGCCACCAGTGAAGAAATATTGGTGGCGTGTAACTTTTTGGCCACGGCACTGGTACTTTGGGAAAATACCAGTGGCATGTCTGCTGTGTGGCGCGCCACTAATGTAGATTGCCTATAAGCATTTCTGCACTAGTGAGAGTTGGAGTTGTGGCGGCGGCGGCCTGGCGGTGACGATGATAGGCGACAGGAGGTCCTCCTCGGTGATTTTTCGGAACATTAACTTGCATATTTATCCTTCGTATCCCGCCTTCAGAATCGGAGCTGCCCTGTTGCCAGCGCTTGTTGCCGACTGTTTGGCAGATCTTAGTGTGACTCCACGCGATTGATGCAGTGAGGGCGTCGTCGGTGGCCATCTGCAGTGAAGACGGAGTCGCTTGCTTGTGGAGGAGCGATGATGATGACGCTTGTGTGCAACCCCGGCAGTGTATTTCTTCTCGGCGGTTAGTGTGATATATCTGTTGTGAGCCAGGTCGGCCGGGTGCGCCCCAGGGGCTGCCATGTTCCATGATGTCGGGTGTGGGTGTTTGTATTGGTTTTCGCCAGGTTTTCTGTTAATTAATTGGACACCATTCTTCTTAGTCAATTAGATGGGCAAAAAAGCTTTTGCCTTCATTTCAAAATAATAAAAATGTTCATTTCATCAGCACACTTGGGAATCGTTTCGCCGCGTCCAACTTAGCCAGTGAGAGCCTTTCCTATTAATTAGATCACACATATTAAAATGGGTCAAACGTATCCTAAATTAGGGTGCAAGAATTTTTTTTAGAAACACAATACAGACGCAGACGCTTACATACACGCACATACATTCATCCATATGAACGTACACATATACATTCTATCCCTATGAGCACCTCTGAAATACTGATCCGGCGGATCTTGAGATTGATCAAGACACCACAGACAACTCGCTATCGACGAGAACTTCGCCTCTGTTCATTTGGATGGTAAGTCCAAATAAGACCGCCTCCGTTCACACCAGATCTCTCGGAGCTGAAACGGAGTCAGCTTGCAGCAACAGGTAGCTTTTTTCCTTGCGAGGTGACTGCAGTACAGAGTTAATCCGGTTTTAATACTTGTAGAGCGAAGCCACGTGCCCTCGCCATGCAGCGCCAACTCCCATATATCCCATCTCCCTCCATCCCACGGTCTCACTGCCCGCCATCTGTGCCCCTTGCTTCCTTCCATAAGAAGGAACTCCCATCCACCACCAAATACCAGCGACTCCGACGCCGTCTTCTCCCCGTGAAACAGTGTGACGCAGGGCCCGAAGCCCGCAAGGAACCATGCTGGGCAGCCTCGGCTCGACAGAGATGCGAGCTTGCCAGCTCCCGGCGGCGGTGGAGTGGGAGCTGGCGCAGCTCGAGGGGCGGCACGGCCAGCGAGCCGACTCTCAGGCGCAGTGGCGGATCGCGGGGCTCGGCGAGGCGGCGGCGGTGCAGGTGCTGCAGAGGATCGGGGGGTCCGGGAAGCCGGTGATGAACCTGTCTGCCTACATCGAGTGGATGGTGAAGCAGACCGACTCAGAGTGCGCCGGCGGCGGCTCCGTCCCCTCTCAGCGAGGTGCCAACAAGTTGCCCTCTGTGTGTGTGTGTGTGTGTGTGTGTGTTTGAACTTTGAAGATCAAATTATTTCTTTTTTTGCAGATGAGATCAAATTATTTCTTGTCTCCATTTTTTTTGGTATGGATCTGCTTATTTATACGCACGCTTAGGCGTTGGATGGTTGCATTTTTGTGTTTTTGGATCATCCACAACTACTGCGGTGGTTAGTATGCACCAAGCCATTGTGGATTTTTTTTTTTCTTGCGAGAACCGGTTGCCTACGAGAAGGGGAGATAAGAGCGCGATGTGGAGGCAGGCAAGTCCTCGCGCCGTGGCGCCTAGTTAGCTAGGAGGTAGCCGTGCCCGTGCGCCGGAGAGATTGCCGGGGAGGGTGTCGGACCTCGATTTAGGGGATGATTAGCTCGATTTGGAGAGAAATAAACTTGATTTTGTTTGGCGGACAATAGCTCTAGGAGTTCAGAAGAAGAGAAAGAAACAAACATCGATCCTATTTCTGCCTCCTCAAGAAGTCGACGGAGACACCGAGGGAAAGAAAGCGAAGGCTTTCCGCCCGAAATGAGCTGTGCTTCTCAAAAGTTTTTTTTTTCATTCTCAAATTTTTTTTATTTTTGTGGGTAAAAAAGTTCTTTCCTTTATGGAGCAAGGGTTGCTCCTGTTAGCCCGAACCGCGAGTGCTCGGGGTGAGTGATTGGGGCGGCTGTGTCCAAGCGAGGAGAGGTAGAATTCCGCGTTTTGACCCGTTTTGCTTACTATTTCAGGATCTGACCCTAGTTCCAAATTTTTTTGAGATCTGACCCTTTTACTACCGTCACGGGACTAGGCGGTAGGGTTACACATCGTACCGCTAGGGAACCTGGTGGGTGGTAGCAAAGACGGCCACAGCCGTCACCGTCAACTAACGGACAGCACACCATCCTACCGCCAAAGTCCTCCATGGTAGGTTATGGGACTCTACCGCCATATGTCTCGGCGGTAGGGTCCTGTGATTTTTGCCTGCGAACATGCTGTAACCGAAAAACGCAAATCCGTAGGTTATGAGATCCTACCGCCAGGGTGCTTTGCGGTAGGGTATGTGGTTTTGCATTTTCACAAGTTTTAATGATTGTTTCTTTTCTAAAATTTTATCACAGCAAAGAATACAATGTAATATATATTTAAAAGCCTAAAATATGCAGATCTCACACAATATAACATGTATCACACTCGAGATATTAATAAAAGTTCAACTAATAGACATGTCACACATAGCAAATTGTAGCAAACGGTTCCACATAGTTTCACAAATAGTAAATAGCAAACGGTTCCACATAGTTTGACAACCCAACTAACACAAGTAGTTTCACATAGCCAACTAAAATAAGTAGGCTAACAAGCCAAGACCACAATTACGTGCTTCTTCCCCTCTTGGAGGTACGGTCCTCATTGTTCTTTGAACGAGTTTCCGTCTTATGCCCTCCTCGAGGAATCGGTTTCTGGAATGGGGATAGACTCTTCCAATCCTTCTTTGGCTTATTCCTCTTCGGAAGCTAAGTTGGTTGAGGTCCGTATTCTTCATCGTACTCCTCATTGCTCTCCTCCTCTTCTTCTTCATGGGCCTCCTCCTCCTCCTCCTCGTCCTCAACCAACCTAGCCGACGAGGCAGCATGGCTCGACGAAGCGATGTTACCCTGTGTGCCTGCAGGATCATGAGCTTCAACCGAGCCAGCGCACCCAAGCAGGCCTACCAGCTTGCGACAATGCTTCATGAACTTCTGCACTCACAATGAAACAAGGACATAATACGGATCAGATTGCAAATGAACAAGAACATAGGGTATTTCTAGGCGGCTGAAATGTTACCTTCATCGTCTCCCTCATGATGTTCTCAGAATCTCCGGTACCGGGGGCACCACCTAGTGCATCCGAGCCATCAAAGATGCATCTATTCAACTCGCCAGACTGTAAAGACATAAGTGAGTCACAATGACGAATAAAATAAATTACATACAACCGCCGGTTCAAGACAGAAGAACACAACTTACCACTCTGTTGATCAGGGATGCAAACTCCCTAAATCCACTCATGTCTCTGATGCTGGCCAGGTAGGCCTCTTCCTCGGGGGCATCCATCTCCAGCTCCGCGGTATCTTCTGTCGTCCACCGAGGCCTGAGACGAAGATGGTGCTTCTGGCCATCATTGTACCACCTCATGTGTTGGGCGTAATCATCCCAGTCATGCACTCGCCTCTCCCCATCTTTACGTCACCTGCGCCGATTTCACTCCATCACAAAAGTTTTATGCTCCTCTCCCCAGTCTGTGATCGACTGATTTTTCTTCCGGCTCTTCCTACAAGGCATAAACAACACAAAACATAAAACATCATAAGAACGTCAAACGCAACGAAATCATGGTAACGAAGAACAATGCACTCACAAGTGGAGTTCATGGCCACCGGTATCGTTCGGCATGCCCGGTGGTGTATGCTGGTAGATCCCAAACTGCGCGGCTACGCGGTGTGGCAAGTGCCACTCGACGGCATACACACATAGCATGGGCACCATGCACTGCCAAAGACTCATGTCCTGCTCGCACATCACGTTCAGCTCGAACCCCCACTCTCGGTCATGATACGACCACCAGTTTACCTATTACACAAACATTGGTAAGTTCCCAATGAAAGTGGCGTCAAAGAGAAAGGTGAGCTAGTTCATATACCCGCGAAGGTGTCAAAGCGTCCATCTCGTTGGTGAAGGCCTTGTACGAAGCGTTTGATGTGGCCGTGTAGAGATGCACAACGTCCCACTCGTAAGCTACGGTCAGGTATCGAGTAGAGTCGCCATCTTCGCCATACGCATCCCATGGACGTCTTGGCAACTTCTCCGGACGCCCCACCGACAGCCGCTCCCACATACAAATGGAGAGGGCCACCCAAATCCACACATACCAGAAGTATCTTCCGTCCTCTGGGTTGCCTCGTCAAGCTACAAAACAACAATTGATGATCAGATATGACACAATATCATGGAGCATACATTCGTAAAAAGCAATGAGATACTCTCTTACCGAGCGGTATAAGTAGGCGAGAGAGGCGGTCCCCCAACTGTACCCTGCATCCCAGTCGGCTAGGAAGAAGAGATACGACCAGAGGGCACAGTTCCCGGAGCAGTCTGGAAACACGACCTCTGTGAGAAGGTACCACAGGTACGCCCTCGCATACTGCTCCACCGTACCCTCATCGGCATTTACGGGGCATTTCTTCCGGTTCCTCAGGAGCCAGGGCAGCGGTACACCGGATGTTCGGTTACCCTTAGCGTCGGGGCAGTCACCGATGAGGGTGGTAACCCTCTGCTGCCAGTTGGTCCTCTCCACTCGCCCAGTGAGTGCATGACCCTCGATCGGTAGGGCCGTAATCATCCCCCAATCCTCGAGGGTCACCGTCATCTCCCTGCATGGGAGATGGAAAGCATGCGTCTCGGGTCGCCACCGGTCAATCAAAGCCGTGAGAGCTGGGTGGACGAGCGTCAGCGGCTTACGCTTGAACTTCAGGACGAAACCCAACAGTCGGGCTCTCCTGAAGTATGGCGCGTAGCGCTCGTCGTACTCCATCTTCACGGCATTCGCGTGACCCCTCATGCGCAGTGGCGGGAACATCTGTCAAAAATTGGACGCCAAAAGTTAGTAACTTATTTTCATCAATCCGAAAACTTTGGTTCAATATTTCGATCGTAGTACTTACCACTCCGTTCTCTATGAAATGGGCACGATGACCCTTGTCGAACGCGTAGTTAAGCATTGAGTACCGTTTGCCAATGTTGTCCGCAAGAGGTGCCCGCCTAAATAAAATTTCATAAACATAAGCATTATAAGCATAAGCATAAGCATAAAAAAATGAAACATGGTTGATTCATTCATACAACATTCATATATTTATTCATTCATCATTTTTTTAACAAAAAAAATTATGAACTAGGGTTCATCTTGAGGGTTCACCATTTTTTCTCCAACAACATCCACTATACATCTTGCAACATATCATATCAACATGCGTCATATATCAAAACAAATTCCTCCAACATGCATCATATCATCATTTTTTTTAACAAAAAAAATTATGAACTAGGGTTCATCTTCACACTACCATTCGAACTAGTGAGTAGTGTTCATATTCAACACCACTAGTGATTAGAGAACATCTAAAATCAACCTAAAACAATCCTAGGTAAAAAAAATCAATCTTAGTTCAAAAATAGGGGTGATTTGAAGCAAATAATGCGTCGAATCGGAAGCTATTTGACTAAAAGTAATTGGAGGGATCGGAGGAGCTTACTTTTCTTTCTTCGGAGCCATCTCGATCCGCAAAAACGGTGAAGAAACAAAGAAGATCCAAGGGGAGGAGTAGAGAGGGGCGAGAGAGAGCAAGAACTCTGTTCTTGGCGGCTGGGGGAGATGGGGCTGGGGCGGGGGCGTCGGCCCGTATAACTCTTCGCACCCTACCGCCAGGGTCCACGGCAGGAAGGTTATAAAGGCTACAGCCAGGGACAATGGCGGTAGGGGGGACGGAGGGGGACGGGCGGCCGTCTGGGGCTGCTGACGTGGATTAGTGCCTTACCGCCGAGCCCCGCGGCGGTAAGAAAAAAGGTCAGATCTAAAAAAAAAAACTAGGGTCAGATCCTAGAATAGTAAGAAAAAGGTCAAAACACGAAATTCGGCCACAGGAGACGAGCGAGCAGCGAGAGACACAAATTTTTTGTTGTACGCTCTACTTCTGAGCCTTTTCCTATTCCACTATCTTTATGCGATACAGAGAAAGAAGCTACCTAGCTACCTGACCATCATGAGATGGTATGTACAAGCCGTGCCATCCCACGACTCCATCACACAACCATCAACTCCCTGACAGGAGACAAGACGAGAGAGTGCATGCAGCATGTCGCCACCTACTACAATCATGTGCAGGTCACAAGTGACAGCGACATGCCATGCCTACACAATGACAAATGGACAGGACAAAACGGCCCAAGCTCCAATGAGCTTGGCTAGGTGAAACCACTCTGCTCTGAGACAGGGGTTGAGCCCGCAATCTCCCCCTCAACCATGGCGAAGGGACTTGATGTCGATGATCCCGACCTTGCCGTGCTGCTCCTGGAAGCGTACACGACCAAGGGACTTGGTCAGAATGTCCGCCTTCTGCTCGCCGGTGCCAATGAACTCCACGGCCATCGTGCCCTACTCGACACAGTGCCGTATGAAGTGGTAGCAGAGATCGATGTGCTTGCTACGGTCGTGAAGTACCGGATTCTTAGCAAGCGAGATGGCGGACTTGTTGTCAATGTAGAGGATCGTAGGGGCGGAGTCTCGGTTCAATAGCTCACCGAGAAGACCAGCCAGCCATACCCCCTGCCACGCTGCTGTTGCCGCTGTAATGTACTTTTGCGACGAGCCGGGCCTTATGCTTGACGATGGCACCGTGTTCGTCCTTATTCACCTTGTACACCCACTTGAGGCCAATGGCACGATGCCCAACCGGCAGAGTTATGAGTGTCCAAGTGTTGTTGTCGTCGATCGACGACAGCTCGGCCAGCATCGCGCGGCGCCAACATTCTTCGAGCTCCGCCTCAGCGAACGTGGTCGGCTCCTCACGGGCCATCAGAAGTAGCACCTCGTCATCGTCGGAGAGGTGCTTCGCTAGCTGCGGCGGTCCGGCAGGAGCGTCGGGAAGGTAATCAATGCGGCGGTACTGGTGCGGGGCACCAGTGCTGTCGTCAGCGTCGAACAGGTCTGACCGTGCCATTGGTGGAGTCGCGAACTGAGCCGGCACGACCTCGCTCGAGGTGCTCGGGGAGGCTGTCCTTGGGGAGCTCGTGCCCGGGTCGATGGTCCTCGTGGCCGTTGTGCCGAGGGCCCTGGTGCTCGGGATGCAAATGCCCGGTGTGGTCGTGCTCGCGGAAGCCCGAGGTCGCGTGCTCTTCATCCCCGATTTGGCTGCCTTGGCAGTGATTCTTCCTGGGGTGCTGGTGCTCGGGGCTCCGGACTTCGCTGCCTTGGCAACGACTCTGGTGTACACCTAGTACTCCACGGTGAAGGAGCTGCTTGCTGGCTGCTCCCCAGGCGCCTCCCAGTTCCAACGTGTCTCCCCATCAAAGATGACCTCGCGGGAAACATGCACGCACTTCGAGGTGGGGTCGTACATCTTGTATGCCTTGGAGCCCGTCTTGTAGCCGAGGAACACCATTGGGGTGCTCCGGTCGTCGAGCTTCTTCAGCTGTGGGCGCGCCATCTTGACGTGCCCGACGCTGCCGATGGTGTGGAGGAAGCTTACGTTAGGCTTCCCCCCGCACGACACCTCATATGGCATCATGCCAGCGACGCTCCGCATGAAAGAGCGGTTAAGGATGAAGACGGCTCTAAGCATGGCCATCCCCCAAAACGTGCTCAGGACCTACTTGGCCTTGAGCATGCTCCGTGCCATTTCGAGTACCGTTTGGTTCCTCCACTCGACAATGCCATTTTGCTGCGGCGAGTATGGGGTGGTGAGGTGGTGTTGCACTCCCTGCTCGGTGTAATGCTCGTAGAAGGTGGCCGAAGTAAATTCGCCACCCCGATCAGTGCGGAGCACGCGCACCTCGTGGCCGCACTCCACCTCTACTATAGCCTAGAACTTGACGATGGCCCGCTTCGCCTCGTCCTTCGAGGTGTGGAGCACCGCCCACATGAACCGGCTATGGTCGTCAACCAACAACAGCATGTAGCGCCGTCATTCCGGTGTCACCGGCGTGATCGGGCCACAGAGGCCACCATGGACCAGCTCCAGGCGCTTCTCCGCCATGTACTGTGCCTTCTGCGGGAATGGTAGGCGCCGCTGCTTCCCGGCAAGGCACGCCTCATGAAGCTCATCTGCGTGCTCGATGTGTGGCAATCCGCGCACGAGGCCACCGCGCGCTATCTTCTGCAGCCCGTCGAAGTGCAGGTGCCCGAGCCATGCATGCCAACGCCAAGCGTCGGAGACATGGCCCACAACAAGGCACACTGGACGAATAGGGCGAAATGAGAGCTTGTACAAGCGATTCGGCTCTCGTGTTACCTTGATGAGCAGACGATCTCGCTGCTCGCGCACGGTGAGCACCCCACGGCGAATGGAGATGTCGTACCATCTCTCGTCGAGCTAGCCGAGGCTGACGACACTGCTCTTGAGCTCCAGGATGTAGAAGACATCCATGAATTCCCGGTGATCTCCCCGGTCGACGGTAAAGACGATGGTCCTGCGGCTGTGGATGTCAACGACTGATCCATCCACGAACCGCACCTTGCCGGAGATTGATCGGTCCATCTCGACGAACACACCGGTCAAGCCGGTCATGTGGTTCGTGGCCCCGGTGTCGAGGAACCACACCTTGCCGTGCCTGTCGCTGTCATAGGTGGGCGTGATCACCGCCTTCTCCTTGTTGAGGAAGACGTGGCCGCCCATGTAAGCCGGCGAATCGACCATCGCCAGTGTCGTGGATAGGGTGCAGACACCTAGGGGCTCTTGGCCTTCGTGCACGGACTCGACGCAAGCCATCATCAGGCTTGGCCCCTCGTCCTCCTTTGCCTAGATGAGGTACGCCACCGCCGCCGTGTCGGCCTCGTCGCGCTGCTTCTTGTGGCATTCGTGGGCCCAATGTCCCTTCTTGCTGCAATACCTGCACTTGTCCCGGTGGTCGTCATTGCCGGGACCGCGCGCTGGCCTGGCCTGCGGTTGGGGCTGGCCAGGCTTTTGCCCGTTGTTTCTGCCGCCGTCGCCACGGCTACGACCATCGCCACTGCCCGAGGGGCCGCCGCCCTGTGGCTGTCTCTTCCTTGCCTCCCACTTCTCCTGAGTGAGAAGTAGGCGTCCTCCGCTGGCGCTCTCCTAGCTGTCGGCCAGGCGGTCCTCGACCACCCGTAGCCGGCCTGTAAGCTCCTCGATGGAGAGTGTGCGCAGATCTAGCAGTCTCGATGGAGATCGCTACCTGTGCAAAGCAGGAGGGGAGAACGCGCAGGAACTTCTGGACGATCCTCGCGTCATCGACAGTGTCCCGAGGGAGCGGAGGGTCGTCGCGAGGCCGGTGATCCTCATGGCGAAGTCGTCGACCCGCTCGTTGTCCCTGAAGGCTATGGATTTGAACTCCTCCCGCAACCGCTATGCGTTCACCTCGCGAACGCGATCGCTGCCGAGGCGCTGGGTCTTGATTGAAGCCCACGCCTCCTTGGCACTCACCTTCACCGCGAGCATGCTGTGCAATTCCGGCGGGGTGGAGTGGATCAGTGCCACCAGCGGCTGGCTGTCCTCCCTCCATGGGATGATGTCGTCCTTGTTCGCATCCCACAAGCTCGCCGCCTGCAGGTTGATCTCCATCACCAACGCCTAGTCGCTATAGTTGGTGCGGGTCAGCATCGAGAAGGAGAGGTTGGTACCGATACCGCCGCCGGTCTCACGCACCACCTGCTGCACCACAATCTCACCGCAGCCGCCCCTCACCCTGCTTCGCTCGTGGCTCAGCGAGTATTGTCGCTGTTGCCGCTGCTGTGAGTTGGTCTTGGAGCCATACGGGGTAGACTGGTGCTCCTGCTTGTTTGGCGTCTTGGAGCCACTGCCTGAAGCAGACTACTGCTGCTTTCCGTCGCTTGACATGGCCGCCGGAACAAGGCTCTGATGCCATTTGTTAGCACGAACCGTGAGTGTTCGGGGTGAGTGATCGGGGCGGCTGTATCCAGGCGAGGGGACGAGCGAGCGAGAGAGATAGGGGCTGTTTGGTTTAAGCCCAAGCTTAGCCACACCAAAATTTTGGTATGACCAACCCAAAGGCATGACCAAAATTTTGGTAAACTAGGATCGTTTGGATTGTAGCCATCCAAAATTCCTACCCTGCATGTGCATACTATGGTGTGAGGGGTTCATTAATTAATTACTGCCAAAAGGGTCCGCTGCCTTGCTGCATGTACCACATATAGTAATAAAAAACTAAAAAGTACCTGGACCCATTGAGACAGGGGGCCAAATCGCGACGCCAATTTTTTGGCGGAGCTTTTCCGCGCCCTCGTCTCGCCAACGCGTTGGCCAAATTTACATGGGCGTACGCCGGCTGGTATGGTAACTTTTGGCTGTGATCCAAACACACCCATAGAGACACTGACATTTTGTCTTGCGCTCTACTTCTGAGCTTTGTCTATTCCTCTTACTATATGCTTTACAGAGTCAACTGCATCCTGAACAACTCACGTGATGGTCTGACAAGCCATGCCATCCCACGACTCAACACGCAACCATCAACTCCTTGACTGGGAGACAAGACGAGAGAGAGGGGAGAACGTGCGTGCAACACTTGTCCACTCGGCAGCGACATGCGCAAGTCACACTCGACAGCGACATGCCATGCGTACACTATAGGCAAACTAATAAACAAAGCAGCCCAAGCTCCTATGAGCTTGGCTGGGTCAAACCTCCTCTGCACCGAGGCAGGGTTCGAGCCCACAGCTCCTACCCTCAAAAGTTCTTTCTACAACTACTAGTCTATTTTAGTTTCGTTGGTCTCTGGGGTGAAGGGACGTGGTTGATTAGCATCCGACGGCACCCGTGTCTTTCGGCCGTAAAGCAAGATACAGAATGTTCATAGTTTAGATTTATCGTTGAAAAAAAATACTTCAACTTTCAGAAAATTCAAAATTTTCTGCGTGAACTTTCAGAAATTTTCCGAACCAACTTTTAGAAAATTCAAGCAACTTTAAAAAAAAAATTGGGCAACTTTTGCAAGAAAATTCATTTTTCAACAATTTCTGTCCAGACTCTTAACAAACTTTTCTGTAACTTTCAACGAACTTAAAATGTCAGTTTATATTACACTTTTTCCGAACTGAAGCTCGGTTAATTTTGCTTGTGTTACCGGGATGTATATCGCATTATAATGTGATGATTATGCTGTTCTAGTGACAAAAGTTTTTGATCAAACAGGTGAATCTGCATTGGTACCAATGTACCATCGTGCCGGTGTTCAAATGGAAGATGAGATCTTCAACGGTGAAATGTCATTTGATCTCTCAAAACATGCCAGGATTGAGCCAGCTGCTGCCCGTCGGACGCCTCTGGAGAGCCATCCGAGTCCTAAAAGGTTGCACACTGATAGTAATACCCGGCAGTTGGTAGCAGACCATGCAATGATGCAAGTTGGAAGCCCAGCCCGGAAGGCCATTTGTTCCCTTACAACCCAAAGCCCTGTGCGGAACATCACCGAACGCCTTCATCAGATGGTAGGCCCATCAAGAATCCTAGGGGTTGAAACACCGCCGATCATAGCGCGCATGATGCCAGC
The DNA here is from genome assembly GCA_011799875.1 of Thinopyrum elongatum. Classification (NCBI taxonomy): domain Eukaryota; kingdom Viridiplantae; phylum Streptophyta; class Magnoliopsida; order Poales; family Poaceae; genus Thinopyrum; species Thinopyrum elongatum. The sequence continues at coordinate 13,878,440 of CM022301.1, read as the reverse complement.
AGAAACTCTTGTCAATGCAAACGCATTGAGGGCAACAGCGAGCCCGCAGATGGTAGCGCTTGGTGAGCTAGACTTTGTTAAAGTCTTCCTGATATATGTGTACCTTGCAGGGTAAGTCTTCTTAGTCCTTGCAATAAAGCGTTTCTGTTTACTAATCCTGCTAGCTTATGTACTAATAAGCCTTACTTTTCCCTTTATTTTGTAAAGCTTAATAATCCTACACATTGCTAATTTTTTCAAGTTCGTGCACATCTTGTTCTGGATGTCTGCTGTCTGTGTTTTGCTGTTGCTAATCCATCTTGCCTTCATTTATAGCAAGAAGATAGAAGATGTGTGCGAATTACAAGAAGAATATATTAGGTCCTTGCATTCACTGCCGATGGAACATTTTGAGTCAGAAATCTGGCACAAATTTGGTCACATGTTTATAGCCAAATCAGACAGAAGAAAGGTTGTATTATGCATTGGAACTTGTATTCTCTTTATTCATCATTATCTGTTTTGTTTGATTATTGTTGCAGCCAATATATACATATATATAGTAGCTTATGATTTCTCAGGTTTGAGGTTCATAACCTGGAACACGGACATTTGTAGGATTTTCTGCCTATGATGTTTCCACATATTTAATTTGTCAAATACTAGTATTGTGTAGTTAATTTACTTAATAATTAACCAAGAATAGGATCACTAACTATTACTAGTACCAAGCTGTCTTCTTCCTATGAAGAACTAATAATAGGATCACAATTTTTTACTAGTAGCACCAGCTATCATCTTCCCAAGATTTGATGAAAGTACATTTTGCTTGTATCTTCTGGAAACTATATATATGTTTCATAAAAACACACATTTTATGAAAGTTTTCTTGGGAAACACAAGAAATCACCATTATAATTATAAACCTTGTCACAGTTTGAATAATGTTTCTACGTGCAGGCCATTATGCATCTCCTGTAACTCACCGTAGACTCAAGTAGTAGTAGTAGTAGTAGTAGTATGTGTATCCCCCAGCACTGATTCCTATCTGAATGTGAAATTTGTTGTCCCTGTTCAGATAAGTCAAATACATTTCCTTTGCTTATGTATTTTTTCTGTATAGTACATGCACATGTGTCTCATGGAATTGCTGTCCAACTGATACTTGCAGAACCTTGATTGGGATTCAAGTAAGGCAAGAGTGTATCATTGCTGTATGGAGAAAGCAGATGACTCCGTAGTTACCATCTTTAAGGTTTCAAAGTTCCTTAGTCCTCCTATCGCGGAGATTTTGATATTAATTATTTCCTCATGACACACTTTTATCCTGATCTTCTCTTCCATTTTTTCATATCTCGTAGTGGAATATTTCGTTGGTGCCCATGCATGGGTGCCCACATCCCAATTTTACGGGAAGTGCTGGCCTGATGCATTACACCAAATATACCCAAAATTGCAGTGTTATACGTGCCTTCAAATTTTCATGTTGAATTTCATTGTCGTGATGTATTCTTTAACATGGATATCAGGCATCAATCAGCGATTTGTATGTGGAAACTGTGGACTGGCCGGTATCCATACTCTTGTTGATCAAATTTATAGTTGAATGTTGAATGCTGATCATTGAGTGTATTCATCGTAGAGCCAAGTTTGAATGTAATTTATTCTCTAACGTTGGAATATAAGATATAGAATATCTATACTTCCCTATGATAATGGCAAGTGAAGCTTGCCTTGAATTGTAATAAATAAGTCCTGGTTGTTGTGACTGCCTAGTAGACACCATCAGTACTACGACTTTTCTTTTATAACCTCTTGTTTGATATTGCACATTGCGTACCAGTACTTCAATATATTCCAGAACTTCATGCTTATTTGATTGGTTTCAGGGGCCATATGTGGAAACGTCAAGGAACAAGCTGCAGAAAGTTGTTGGTGATGACAATGTTCTAGTCGTGAAGTTCTCAGACATAAACAACATTGACAATGACGTCGGTGCCTACTATAATTTTTACCGTCAGGTTGCTGAAGATGGCATCACATTGGGTTTGCGTCGTTACCGTTTTCTCAGTAAGTTTCCATGTCCTGGAATGCATTATTTATTGGGATATATGTAAATGTCAGACTGACTAACGGATTTTGAAATATTTAGTGCACTAGTATTGCACAAGCACACCAAAGTCAATTGCAGTTCCAGATTAACCTATAAAGTGCCCATGATGGACGAATCATCATTAAAGCTACTACTACTGGCAAGGAAAACTACAGATGCACTGTTGCTAAAAATAGTGCCACATGCTACAGAGTAGGAGTTTTAGCTAGAAACCAGAATATCTAAATCTTGTCTAGATCACAGTTTACCCAGCTGAATCTTATTCTAGTTCAATTTTTATTTACCACAGTAGAAGAATTATGCTAGACTGCTAGTAGAGATTACATTTCCTATGGACAAGTAGAAGGCAGTTAACCAACCAGCCTTGGCTGTTAATCAGGATGCAGACACCATGCCTAGAAAACATGCGATGATACCAAGGACCAAGAGAACCAAATACCGAGAAACACATAATACAGCACACCCTCTAGCTGGTGGCGATCATGCATGGAAATAAATTAAAAGTCTATTGCTTTCTATATTTTTTTCTTCTTTGGCTAATTTTAAATACATGTTGATCATGTCATGTAAGTTGCACTCTTCTCACGAGAACATTATGCCTGTCTTTTTTGTTTCTCACGTGACCTATTGAACTAAGATTAAATTACAACATAAGTCTTCCAGCACATCCTTGTTTTGTAAACCATAGTGCAGTAAGGAAATGAAATCATGAAAAGCTCCTCTGCTCTTAGACTGTCATAAAAAAATCCGTCCTGTTTTCGAGGAAAATATACTTTTCAGTTGATGGTTCGGGATTTTGCAAGAAGCCACCCTGTTACATGGATAGAAGTGGACAATTTATTAGTTTTCCATGTGTTTTTGTACTTAGACTCTTCTTTGTGTACATATAAAACAAGCTGTGTCTCATGTTAAGTAACTACACTGGTTAAGTTCAATTATTATTATTTTCTTGACTTGTCTGCCTGTGTTGCCAGTTTACAAAGATGGAGGGAAGGAGGAGAAAAGAAAAGAGGGGACCCAGAAATTGACTTCTTCTGTTAAATGCTACTTTGTTCGCACGGAGTCTGGGTGGAATAGGGATGATGCTTATATCCTCTCCAACAAAACAATTGATGAGGCCCGCAAACTTTTTATGCACGTTCACACTGCTCCCACCGTAGCGAAATATTTGGCCAGGTTAAGAATCTTATCACTTCGGTTTCACTGTAGTAACTATTTAGTGCATACCTTTAAGCATATATTCTACGATATGTCCTGTTATTAGTAAATATGTGCTCTTCCTATCTGCATTGGAGCTTGGGCTTTTGACAAAAATAATCAAAAAGATTTGCTGCATTTTTAAAACATGAATTTTTATTCGATTTGACAACACGGATGATGTTTCTGCACAAGTTCATAGCCTAGTTTTGTTTTTCAATCTTACTATGCTTGGGGTGTTTCAACATCCTATATGGTGGAAATGAACAATGGATGCTTGTTTTGTCTGCCTTTTGTCTTCCTTTGCGGCTGCAGCCACAGTCCCTATTTTTGGGTGAAATTTTTGTGTTTGCGACTTTGCCCTCTGACTGAAACATACAGGTTTGCTTTGGTATTGTCCAAAGCTACCACACTACTAGATGCCGATGACCTATCAAACGTTGAGGTTATAACTATCGATGATGTACCTTGCAAGGTAGATATCTCTCTCTTTCTCTCTGATGTTTTGGCTCGGTACTGGACTATACCATTTATATTCAGTGGAATATTTCAGGATAGAAACGGAAATATTATCCTCAGTCATGGGGAGGCTTCGATCTACACTGATGGGACTGGCCTAATATCAGAAGATTTAGCCAAGAAATGCCCGACAAGTGTTTTCAAGGGAAACTTTTCGAGGACACATGACCTGCAAGTGCGTGCTTCTCTTTTTTCCCACATCTACATGATATCAGCCACAGTATAATATATTTTTTCCTCATTTATCATATATTTTTAACAGAAATATTTTTTGGGGATAATTTAACAGAAATATTGGATCTCTGTGATGGTTATATTTGTTTCTCAGTTATCATAAGTTTTTAACAGAAACATTGGATCTCCGTGAAGGTTATTGTTTTTGTGAATCTAGGAAATATTGTTAATATCTCTGTGAAGATTATTTTCCGCCGCTTGTTAAATCCCGTACTGAACTTGAAGAAAATAGAATGGCAATGTTATGTCAACACTATTTTCCTCCGCTTGTCAAATACCTTGATGACATTTCAAGTCGCATCAGCAAATATATCAGTAGGTTGATGATGTCCCATGTCATGTTAACGTTGGTTGTGATATCTATTCCTTGGACTAAAATATTGGATGAGCTTATGTGTTTCTTCTCAAATGCTCTATTATTTAACTAATCAGTCTATTGCTCTTTCGCTCCCTCTCTCTAGCCTCTTCTTATGCAGATCCGTATGTTCCATGATGGACGCGCTGTAAAGGGAACCCTTCTCGTTGATAGAAGGGTATGTGTAACCTGAGTTTGAGTTTTAGTAGGCTTGTTATTGTCTAGCAAATTAGCAGGTTGAATAAACAAATGGTTGCTTGCAATATTACCTTAATTGTTATATCATATCTGTTGATTATACCTTTTGTGTATTAAATTCTTCTGTCTGTACAATCTACATTATATCAGGAGTTCATGACAGCAGTATGAGGTTATTGATTGTATTGGCCTGAGAATTTGATACCAGTAATATTACTAAACTTCGCTATAACGATTATTTTATAATTCTCTGTTATGTTGTCGTCAACATGGATGAGTTGAAACAAAATCTTTGGGATTCTTTTTCAAGCAAACCATTTTTGTTGACCTTATGACTGTCAATTTTCTGAACTTTTTTCATCAAAGTGAAGTCTGTAAGAATGTATTCTTCTCTATTGCAGCTTCCTTGCAGAACTATTAAGATACGGCGATCAATGATAAAAATAACATCTGATCCAAATTTACTCGACGGGCAGTCCTTCAACTCATTGGAAATAGTCGCTACAAGGTAAGCAACTTAGACTTCTGTTTACTGGATTTAGCTATCAGTAGGGGCCATATGTAGCGCAAACTATAATTTAGATGCAAACATCCAAAGCACTTTGGTTTGAGTAACTGCCGGGAAAGTTCCCATCAAAATTGTGGAAGCAAGTTCAGTTCCCGGTTCAAATTGAAATTGCCTCCGAAGAAACAAGAAATAGAATTCGCCGACATACTATAAATTTGAAGTAAGTGGGAAAAGAGAAGGACAACTACAAGTCCACTGTTCACAACAAAAAATTTCTTTTTGTTCCAACTAATTTGTTCAAAAACAAATTTGACTTGAAATTTGGGAGGGTGATTCATTGCCTCTCTCTTCCTTCCTTTTCTCTCTCTCGCTCCTCCTCCGTTCGTAGTACCAGGTGTAATTACACCCACATGCGATTCATACAATCTAGATAGTATCTATCATACCGAAGAGTGTTTAGTTGTAGCATGTAGTATATAAGACTACTTAGGTAGTATATATACTAATTTTTAGGTGGTATGTACACTTTTTTTAACATACTCCTTTATATGTACAAATATGAAGGTATTTTCAAAATAAACTAAAAACGGTGGACTTACTTGCAATTTTTTGTGTAGCTTGCTTTGGAAAATGTTACTTATAGTATATGAACATACTCAAAATAAAGTAGTATATATACTACTCCATGATAGTATATGAGACGTGGGCGTAACTACACCCGGTAATAGGATGTATTTTCCCTGTATATATAGGTATCCAAAAATACAAAAAAGGAAATACAAGAAATCTAGTACAATACGTGTAGCGACCTGGTGGAGTCCGAATGGCTTCTTCTCCTTTCCGTTCGAGTTTGTTGCTTTGTTTTCAGTTTTGTAGCTTAGCTTTCCTTTTTCTTTTCTTTGGGGTGTCTGTTTACTCTTTCGCGTCATTCTGATGCTTTCTTCTAATGCACAATGCCACACACTTGGGTTTGTGTTCGAGGAAAAAAAGCACAATAAGTGTATCTGTCTAACATGACTCTTCTCCTCTCTCTCTCTGGGGTGGGGATGGAGGGATCATGTTGATTTGGTTGTCAGATTATAGTAGGTTTTATGACAGCAATGCATAGGTATTTTTTCCCATTTTATCCAAAAAAGTTTTTAAAAAATATCAACATTTACTGGTGGTAATAAATTTTGTCATGCTCCCGCTAGCCTTCTTCGAGCTTATGTGCCAAACAAGTGTTCAATGTTGATGCACAGGTTTGTTAAAGCTTACCCACTGCTTTAGTTTTGCGTGAATTACTTTTGGTAGCTAACATTCATAAATTTAATTTATTTATAGTGGTAGTGCTATCTGGTAGGCTTTCGAAAAGTGTAGAGATTTTTCCATGAAAGTTTTCTACAGCTGTTGGAATCCTTTCCTTTTGGTTGACACTTCAACACCATTCTTTCTCAGCAACCGTCCAAAGAGAACCTTTACATCAAGGAACTTAATTACACTGCTTCATTATGGAGGGGTTCCAGCAGATTATTTTTTGGAGCTTGTAAGGCAGGCACTAAAAGATGTTGAGAAAGCTTGTCATAAAACTAGTGATTCTCTGGAAGGTCAGTTTAAAATATTATGAATAGAGCATTTTTTTTCATGCTACATTATATGGCAGGAGTTGTATTTATTTAATGTTAGGAAATTGTGGCTTTCTAACTATTCTACCTAGTCATATTGAAGCCTTGGCTTGGAGCTTCTATTAATGTGGTCCCTATTTACAGTTGCATATAACCATGCTGACATGGATGATTCCATGTCTGCACGAATGATTCTTTCTGGAATTGGTTGCTCCACTATTCCGAGGGCCGGTGTTGCTACGCTCCACTATTTCTGGAATTGATTCCATGTCTGCACGAATGCTACGCTCCACTATTTTGCTCCTCTTTTGTCTTTTCAGCCGAGGGCCGGTGTTGCTACCCTTGAGCTGGTCAGAATTGGTTGCTCAGGCCGTTTTTGAGAGGTCGGTGGCTTGGGGACCACCGCTGCTACAAGGCCTCTCCATGCTACTTTCCCCACAATCCCGAGTTAACGAATTCGAGCGCGCTTTGGCTGAGTCAGAAAAGAATATGGTGGAGGCCGACCTCGCCCTCAAGGCTGCTCTTGATCTTGTGAATTTAGAGCATGTGAGACTGGAAACATGTCCTGAGAAGATGCTTGTATCACTGAATCAGGGGAAGTCCCGAGCTATAGGTCTTGAAGATCAACTCAAGTTGATGGTCAGGGACCTCAACTCCATCCTTGTTTCCACCGGCATTCCCGAGGAAATACTGGATCCTAAAGGTGGCTCGTTGCTTGCTCGTCAGGTAACATCAACCTACAATCAGGCTAGGCACTTCCCGAGCAACATAGCTAACATCCTTGAGGCCTTAGCCAGAGACATCTTAGCTGACATGGTTGCCCGGGTTTTGCGTCTAGCTTGATGGCTAGGTGATGCTCGATGACTTCCCGAGGAATCCTTGATATGTTGGAAGGATGCTATGCGAAGGTGTCAATGTTTTCCCGAAGGAACAAGATGAGTTCTTGTTCCAGGCTCGGATCCAAGTTCGCTTCGATATGGGTGATCTTGGTCCGGTTGGTAGGGTCAAGGACAAGCTCCCTAGTCTCATCGTGGCTAGTTACCGACGCTTTGAGATTTCCGCGATTCGCCCCTGAGTAGGCTTCAATCCACATGACCGGGGTCGGCATCTTGTCTTTCAAGGCAGATAAAGCTTTGGTCATCGGTGAATTAGTTTTGACGAAACCGGCTCATGGCTCCACGGTGGGCGCCAGTTGTCGATGATTCATTAGTCACCGATCCTGTATATGGTGGTATACATTGCAAATTTGGGTGTCAAGCAGGACCCGAAAGCGTTTCCGTTTAAATACCTATAACGAACAAAGAACATGAGACACAATTTACCTAGGTTCAGGACCCATGATGGGTAAAAGCCCTACGTGCCGCCTTTATCTTTTTATTATATCTCTAGAGAGTACAAGGATGTGAAGGCCTAATCTAGATGGGATCTAAACTAGGCTATGACGATGTCGATGTGCTCCTGCCTCATGGTAGTGAGTTCTTCTCGTCTCAAAGGTTGGGTGTAGCTTCTCCCTCTCTCCCGTTCTCCCTCTTGTTGTTGTTTGCCGTGGCCTACACTGTTGCCAGATTCCAATAGACAGATTTCAATCATGTACGAGTCCTACGCTGTTTGAATTAGGGTGCAGGCGTTCTAGAAGATCTCTCGGACTTGGTATATTCATATGTCATCATACACATAGTGATACGGTATTTATACATATTTTAACTGTACTCACCATCATCCCCGCCTTTTAACACCATGCTGGGGGTATTTCGGTCATCTCCCCCACCTTCGGGGAATCTTGCAGAATATTCCTGGGGAATCGTAGTGATCCCAGCCAGGCCCACCTGGGATGACAACTCGTCGAAGACTGCTTGATGGCATGCGGAGTTTCACGGACTGCGGATGCTCGACGGCCTGCGGAGTGCTCGATGGCGTGCAACGGATTGCCTGGTAGCTTGACGGCGTGCAGGTTACCTGACGGCTTGACGGTGTGCGGAGTTTCACGGAGTGCGGATGCTTGACAGCCCGCAGAGTGATTGATGGCTTGACGGCGTGCAGTGGAGTTCCTGACGGCTTGACGGCGTGAGGAGCTCGACGAACCGACAGTATGCGGAGTTTGGTCAGAGCAAGCTCGTCGAGGGGTAAGATGTAGACGTTGTCGAGGGTGAACAAGTTGCATCAACGAGGATGGCGGGAGATATCGATGGGAATGAAATGTCACTGGAGGACAAGATTTGCGTCAATGAAGAACATCAAATGGGGCGACGCAGGACCCTTCCTCCAATAGTTTGCAAGTTGCATCATTTTTAATTCCTATTTTCTAGACTCTAGATCAAATAGACAAATGTAGTTTATCTATAAATGTAGGAATTTTTAGCTCATGGTGTGAACTGATGGTATAATTATTTCTTACAATTTAGAAATAGCATGCTGATTGTTATGACTTGTGTAGTACACTGCTGTGTGTTTAATCTATTGCAAAGAGGACGGATAACAGAAGTTTACAAGATTACTTAACCAAAATGCTCCCATTTCAATATTCCAAATGTTGTAGTTCGAATAGAGTGGCAACTTGCTGATTCAGATTCTTGATCATGAATGTATGAATAACGCAGGTACATATACTTGCCAGACTTGATGCGTTTCATGAGGCAGGAGGAAGCCATCAAATCAATGAATCTTTTTGAAGGAGCACAGGAGTACAGTAGGGTCAGCAAGAGGTCTCTCAAGAACTGGGTGGTAATAATGATCTTATTACCGTACTAGCTAAGTTGCAATAAGGAGTTATAATTGACTTCTGACTTCTGAAGATGCCTTTCCTAACATTGTCATATGGATTCTTCTGTAGGTGAATGCATTTAGATAGCGCAAAGCTCTTGCCCTAACACTTAATGATACAAAAATTGCAGTGTACTGGGTCAACGAGATGACTAATGTTGTTGTTGGGATCATAGTGTTTGTTCTCTGGCTTCTTATTCTTGGCATAGCGACAATGCATTTCCTTGTGTTCCTCAGTTCTCAGCTTTTGGTGGCAATTTTTGTATTTGGGGATACTGTGAAGGCAATTTTTGAAGCAATTATTTTCTTATTCGTGATGCATCCTTTTGATGTTGGGGACCGCTGTGAAATTGATGAAGTTCAGGTGTGATAATCTTTTTCTTGCTCCTTGTTCATTGAATCTAATATTACCTTGTACTCATTGACTGAAGTTTTAACCACCTGAATTTCAGGTTGTTGTAGAGGAAATGAATATCATGACAACAGTCTTTCTCCGATATGACAACCTGAAGATCTATTATCCAAACAATGTGCTGGGCACCAAACCGATTATGAATTTTAAGAGGAGTCCTGATATGGGAGAAGGAATTGATTTATCTGTTCATGTTGCCACACCAGTAGAGAAACTGGCACTCCTGAAGGAAAGGATACTAGGGTATGTAGCAGTGCCTTTATCTCACAGTTTGATCAAATCTGATTTGTTAACAACTGAACTATGTCCATGCATGTTGACAATTAACGTTAACCGTAATGTTCAGGAACATATGCATTTGTACTTTATAGTGCTGAACATACATACCAAATCGGACTAACCAATTTCTTCACTTGTGACTCCAGTTACATCGACAACAAGAAGGAGCATTGGTACCCGGGGGCGATGGTTGTTGTCCGGGATGTAGATGACACCAACAAGCTGAAAATATCCATATGGCTCCGTCACACACTCAACTTCCAGGACATGGGTATGAGGTACGTGAGGAGGGAGCTGGTGCTCCAAGAGATGATCAAAGTCCTCAAGGACCTCGACATCGAGTACCGGATGTTACCGCTTGACGTGAACGTACGGAATGTGCCTCCTATTCAATCCACAAGGATGCCAACAACATGGAATTATTCCTGAAGCATCCTATCCAGTGGTGAGTGCTGCAAGAGCCCCACGCGCTAGCAACCGGCGAGTAGCAGATAGCATGAGATGTTAGCGCAGATCACTTGCATGGTGCGGTCTGTAATTAGTACTCCCTCCGTCCCAAGATACATCCGTTTGAGCGACAACTAATATGGGACGGATGGAGTAGTATGTAAGGTTTGGAATATTTGGTGATAGGCATACAGATGGCAGCCATTCGAAATGGTGAAAGCAGACGGATGGGCCTGCGGGGAACGAGGTTGTTCGTTTGTACCCACCTGAGTTTATCCTCTGTGATTGACACGGTGTGCCTTATTTAATCGGAGTATACATGCGTGCGCGCGTTATGGGCATCTACAATTGTCGATAAAGATTGTTATATCTTATGTATTTCATATCATCTAGAGAAGGCAATAAAACATGTTATACACTGAATTATCTCTTAGTGTTATCTCTAGCAATTAATGTTACGAGATCCTTAAATCATGAGGCGATTAAAATTAAAGTAGAAAACGTGTGAATAGGAGAAGACATCTACACAGTCTTATCTTTCTTATTAAGAGATCATCTCTTAGCTAAGAGAAGGCAAGTATCTTTTTTTTTTGTTTCTCCCTCAGCTGCCTCACTAATTATCTTACGTGGCATCGCTAAGATAGTACCATTGTACGTGCCCTAAGTGGAACATCACACATGTTCACGTTAAGTGGGGCCAGTGGACCAGCTTTAAAAATATTTTCCGAGCACCCCGTTTCAAATTACCGATTGTCTCCATCCGTGTATTTACGGCCAATTTCTAAATCTGAGATTTCCGAATTTCTAGAGACGAAGGGCGTGTTCGGGAGCCCTCCACAACCTCAAACTCCTCGACTCCACAGCCCCAAACCAGCAGCCAGCTTCTCGATAAAAATCCTGGAGTTTAGTGATCGTTCGGCAGTGCAGCTTCTTCGCTCGATCAACCCTCCCAGGCCGGAAGCCCATTTAGGCTCATTGTGGCCCAGTCGCCTGGGATAATGGGTGGCCTGTGAGCCCGTTTGGGCTGAAAATCGCCACCGCCCCAGCTTCCTCCTCGTCACCAACCATCGGTGGCGACCCATGCAGGGGAGGACCAGAAGGTGGGGGTGTGGAGCTCGAGGTCAGCCATGCGGTGACAGCACCGGCGAACTGCAGCTGTAGGAGGCGTGGGGTGGAGGAGTCGTTGGGGAGAGGAGCTCACGGTTGTGACCATGGGGTGACAGCAACGACGAGCTGCAGCTGCAGGAGACGATCTCGGGGTCATGGCGGCGGCGCTCGACAGAGGACGGGTGCCAGCTGGTAGCGGTGGCGGCGGCCGGTTCCCATGGCGGCGGCTAGGGCTCCCATGGCAACGAGGGGAATAGAGATGAGACGAGAGGATGTTCCGGGATGCACTTGAACCGGTACCTCCTAGCGTCACTTGGCGGTGGCAGGAGGGGGTAATTCCATGCAACTCTCGCTTCTTCATTTCGGAGGAGCTCGGTTTTCCCAGCTCCGCGACTCCTTCGATTTTGCACTTCGCTGACAGCCAGCTTCTGTCGCCCATAACCCCAAATTGGACCGCTCGGCTGCACTCCAGACCTGGAGTCGAGGAGTCGAGGAGCGGGAGGGCTCCCGAACACGCCCGAATTTCCCGGTGCACAGTCTCAGTCTCGCACGCCGCGTCAACCGCACTCAACTTCCCACGATTTAATCGCTTCAGTTGCCGGCGCATTTAATCTATGCATGCATGAGCCATGCGTGCCAGCATTGTCTGGAGCCACCTTTCGTTCGTCGCGACTCCCACGGAGGCGTCGCGCGCATTGGTCGGAGCTCGTGGGATGACAGCACAGGGAGTCATCAAGATGGGCGTAGACGACGTCCATATCGTTCGTCGTCGTACCCGTCATCTCGTCTTGCTGGTGGCACAAGAGGGTCAACGCCAAGTCTCCTAGGCCATCTACAATTCTACGTCGACACATGTGCTCCATGCGGCCTCCAGGCAGTGGCGGAGCTAGCACTTTGTCGGAGCCTGGGCACACCACAAGCGCAATTACCTCACGTTGGTCTACTGAGAACCGCAAGTATCGGATATATATAGATACACGCAATGTAAATGCAAGCATTAATGTTTTGTAGATTATTCGCAAAAATACTAATTTATAGATTATAGCTAGAGGTACATAAGCACGAGATACAAATAGCTTATAACTTACTAAAGTCATGTGAAAATTGAAAAATCTAACCCTTGAAAACTCGTTAATGTGTAAAAAATAGTCATACTACTGAACTTTCGAAGGTTGAAAACAAAATTCAAACATAGAATTGTAAATCATATAATTTTGCATAAAAATATAAACATATTGGAGACCCACGAAATTACTATGTGATGTACTTGAGAGCTGCGAGTCCTAACTGCGAGCCCCAAGTGCCCTAAGTATGCGATTTAAAATATTAATTTGCTTATACTTTTAAGTTCAAATTGTAGCGGTATGAAGAATCAAAGTTTGTTCTAGCAGAAAGAATAAAGAATTTGTCCCAAGGCATGCCTTTTGCATGCAGATGTGAGATTTACGTGGCTAAAGAAATATAATAACATGATTCAAAAAAATTATGGGATAGCTTTTTTAGAGTGAAATTGAAGTAGCAGAAAAAATAAACAATTCGTCCCAAGCCATCCTTTTGCATGCAGATGTGTTAAAGGTAGCAACACTTGTTCAGCAGTACACAAGTTTCTGGGAATAGAAGTGCAATTAGGGGCCTCTCGGTGGCCTATTCTTTTTCTTTCTTGAGAATCTCGGTGGCCTAGTCAGGCCCAGGTTGAGGGCGCATATTGATGGCCTGCTACAGCTCAAGCTGAGGTGCGGGATGGATTCTTAGCCTGCGAAGGCCCAGGAACCGCGAGGGCCACTGCTTTGCCGGCTGAATTGGCCCGATTAGGACAGTGCATCGTCTTCAGAGGGGCAACAGTCGTTCCAGGAACTTGGCGCCGCCGTCCGAGGTCGCCGGAGCTCCAACACATGGCGGACGGAGCCCGGGCACGTGCCCTAGGTGCAGGCACGGTAAACTCGCCCATGCCTCCAGGGAATAAGAATCAAAGAACGTAAAGCAAGGCGTACACTTGCTTGTACGTGCATCGGTGAATGCATGCTTAAACACCGGCGAGCTCTGGAGTGGCAACGACTTGTTTCTCGACGTGCGTGACGAAGAATGAGGCGGCTCCGATCTTCAGGTGATGCCACCGCCAGTCATGATGACATTGTGGGCTACATGTAGTCGCATGGCTTCTCCTGTGTGTATTGATGGATCGGTGTTTTTTTCAGAAGTAGGAGGTATAGGATGGAACATGCAGTGTATACGGTATAGAAACCTTTATTTAAGAGTCGCCTACTTATAGGTCGAGATGGTACATAGATAAACAGGTGCATAATACAATACTAACAGGAGACGTGGAACATAGCTAAAGAGGAGCTTTTCGGACGATCCGGGGCATCAACATCTTGTGTGTCCTAGTTGACGTATGCAGCGATATCCACTTCCATGAGAGAAAGAGAGGCAGTATTTTTGGCTGAAATGGTCCTTGGATTTGCAAGACAGATGGTCTCTCCACAATAGAAAGTAAAAAGACACCTCTTCTTACCTTCTGTACCCTTATATGGATGAAACTTATCCCATGAAAAAGAGCTGCTACATTTTCTTGGTGCATGAATACAGAGCCTTCTTGTGGAAATATCAGTAGCATTTCAGAAAGTTCAGAAATGAGTCCATAATCTAGCAATGCGGCTGAAATAAAACATTCTGCCTTTTTTTTGCTGCAATTCTGGCGTAATCAATGGACTTAAATTTGAATGTATATCCAGTAAGAAATGCAGCATATTCAGTGCTAGGATTTCCAAATGGTTGAAAGCTGTCATCACTGACTTTAACAACTATATTACAGGGAAAGATATGTCGTTCTGTGTTCGACGGTCTTCGACCCATGCAAGTAAATTCAGAGAGATCTTCTATGCTGTCTATGTCATGTGGACTAAGTATCTGCTCAACAATCAAACATGATCGCAGGTAAAGTGGTAGATTCTTTAAAGTTACCATGATTCTTCGAGGAGCTGAAACTGTGATCAGGTGTATCTCCGAAATCTCGAAGGTGAAGCGGTAAGGGACGGTATTCACATACAAAGTGTTGTCCTAATTAAAAAGCCTGAAAGCGTCGATAGCGTTGCGATGATGAGGAAAGGAAATTTTTTTTTCTTCAGTCCTCATATGCACCGTTGGCTCGATCTCAACATCCAGTCTTTGATTTATAGCTTCGAGAACGGTTTGAAAAGGTTGTCGACCAAGTGGAGAGAGGGTTCCATAATAAAAGGGTAGTGCCAGAAAGCACATATTCTTGTAGCTAACTGCGAATTGGCCACGAACGTTTCCTTGAAAGGCCGCCTATCAGTATCTGCATCGAAAAGGAGAGGATATTGTAAAGGCATCAACGAAGGATTCAAATACGAAATATGCTCCAATTCACCAGACATAGCTTGTACAATGACATCGAACCTGTCACACTGAGGATTCAAATCTCCAACAATAAGAGCTGCTAATTCAGAAGCAGTTGGCCCAGAAAACCAATTGTCATGAGGCCTGCCTTTATCTCCAAAAAAATGAATACGCACATTAGGAACATCAGAGCCATGCGATCTTTCACGCGCACTTCTATACATTTGTACATAGTGATTGTGTTCATCCAACATCTCAGTGAGTGACTACACAATAAAAGGATCCGGCTCACCTAACCCAGCACCCTCCTCGCCAAATATATTCATCCTATACCGCAACTCATCAGCCGAGTCAATAATATATAGTTGGGAAAATTTTGGCACTCCATCCTCTTGTGGCATAGGAGACCCAATACAATGATAAACCGTGCCATGCATTTTAAACACATAGGGAGCAGTTCCCACATTGACACTATTATCTATGTCAGCACCAAGAGATGTGAAAGAAAACATAGACTTTTTTTTTTGAAACGGCTTTGCCTCATCTCATTAATAAAGAAGAGAGTTGCCCAGTTAATTAACGGAAAACTGGGCGAAAACCGTTACAACATGCCCACACAGGGCGACCTGGCCACCCGCGCAAGAACGCACACACGCCGCCAAGGAGAAAAGCGTCGTCGAGGTTGCAGCCCGGCGTCAACGTCATCACACCTCCGCGAGGGCGACTCCGACTCCACCATCGACGACCACCGAAGAAGCTCTCACCGCAAACAAGCGTCGAGGCCTGCGCCGGCCGATGCCAAACAGTCAGCCACACACGCCGGCGACCAGACAGCTCCGACTCTATCGACGAGCATCGCAGGGGAAAAACGTTGGGCTTCGTCGAGCCAGCGCCAGAGCTGACCACCCGTCTCGTGTCATCGTCACCCCAAGGGCCCCTCCTCAGCAGCTCCGACTTCAGGAAGACAAAGCGGGGCACGGCGACCCCTCGAACACGCCGGAAGAGACCGACTACCAAGACCCATCAACAAGCCTGCTCCGCTCGAAACTGCCATCGTTGCCACACAAGAAGCCGCGCAAACATCATCATCGCCGGACGGGCACAAGCCGACCGCAATGTCGTGAGCGTCCAGCCCATGGAGCGCGCAAACGGGAACCAATGCTCTTCAAGGCGACGACCCCAAGGGGGAAGCGATGATGACGACGCCGTCGCCCGACCCGGCCGGGCCTTAGGCTTTCACCCGAAGAGCAAGGTCCGAGGGTGGCGGACACGGGGCTCCACAACGGCGCCCCCAAGGTGGTGAAACGACGCCCACTGACGCCGCCGCGGCCGGCCGGCAGGAACCCGGCAAAACTTTCGCCTGGAGCACCCGTCACCACCTGCACCCCACGCACAACACCTCCACTGGCCCACCCACCTCCACAAAGATGCCGCACCAGCAACATCGGAGAGCCACCACAACCCACTCCTCACCAGCAGCCAGAGCAGCACCGGCAAGCCAGATCTGGCCGCCAGCCAGATCCACATTCCCCCACCTCAGGCAGCCAAAGGGACCGCATCCAGCATGCAGCCACCACGCAGACGAGAACAACCGCCCACGAGCAGGGGCAGGAGGGCCGCCACCCCTCCGCACCCGCGCCGGCCGGGTCCAGAAGCACGAGATCAGCGCCGGGAGCCGCCGCCGCAGCACACTGGGAGCCGCCACCGCAGCACAAAGAGGCGTCCGCGGAGGAGCCAACCACCAGGACGCCACACTCACAGGGACGCCGGAGCCGCCAGGCCGCCGAAGCCGCCCCGCCGCCCACGAACAGGGGAAGGAGGGCCGCCACCCCTCCTCACCCGCGCCGGCCTGATCGGGAATCGCAAGCGCGAGATCCACGCAGGGAGCCGCCGGCGCCGCACATGGGGAGCCGCCGCGGCTGCGCCGCCGTGCCGGGGGAAAGAGCTCCTCCCACCGCTGAGGGGCCTCGCCGCTGCGCAGCGAATGCTTAACCCGGCCGCATCTTCCGGCGGCGGCCTGGGGACGAAGCGGGGGTCGGGGGGATCGTGGGTAGTTGCAGATTTGTTGTAGTTCAAAACATAGACTTATAATGCCTTATTAACCGCATAAATTCCGAACAAACAGGACCGCCATCAAAATGCATCAATTTTTTTAATGAATATGGACAATCAGGAAACATTGGCAAAGAAACCTTGTCACCACGGCAAAATTATGATAGCAACAATCATACCACAAGGGCGACTGAAAGCTACAGTAATCAAACTTGCAATTAGCAAAAGAGAATACAAATGAAGGGCAACTTAAACTATAGTAAGCAAAACCTAGATAATTAGTGCTTCTAATCATCAAATAAGATAATATCTGGGTGCTACTCAAAACTCTCGTCAGAATAACCATAGAAAACCCTATAGGATTATCTAATTGTGGCGCTCATACATGTGGTTACCTATTTCTTTCCAGTTTTTAACTAATTTCTTAACCTAGATAAGGATGATTGGCCAGACCTGTTTGATACAGAAAGAAGGTGACCAATGGTGTTTGATATAGAAAGAAGGTCACCAATGGTTTGAGCTCGTTGTTATGTTTACAGAGTTGAAGGATCAATTATTCACCATTGCATGTGTTTGCACTGGTTGCTTCTTTTTCAAATTAGAATGCAAAAAAAAAACAAACTGTTTCACACCTAAGGAGCAAGTCATTCCTGCTCTTTATAGCCTGGATCTTCTGCTTACACATAAAATATACCACAGATGAACAGAGTGTGATGCATCTACAAAGTTCAGTTGTCTGATTTTCTAAGTTTCCGCAGGGGTAGTACTTAGCAGAACCAAAAGCCTAAAACTATAGAGAACTGAAATAAAGCAAGTTCAGTTATATGCTTTTCCAAGTTTCAGCAAAGGTAGAATTTGGTAGAATCTAGCAGAACCAAAAGCATACATATACTCCTCGGTTGAAAAGGTTTTGTGTTATGCTCCGTGGCAAACTCTACAGCAAAGCAGCACTCAATCTGTTGTGAGTAACGAATTAAGTGACAGTTTGATTCATTCATCTAAAATGAAATAAGAGCACTTGGTTATATGCTAACACAGCGGTGGCTAAGAAAAGAAGGTCGACACCTGAAACCAAAGTTTGCCAGGCTGTTACTTGTGTCTCCTCACTTTGGTTTAGCTGGACGTTCCTCCTTATATCTGCTACAAAAAATCACAAACAAAAGATGAGCAGACACAAAGTCAAATGCCAAGTAAGGTGTTGTGGCTAGGCATGAACTAACATAGTGAATTACTAATGTCCATGTGGTCTGAACTAACACAGCGATGTGGTCTGACCTAACAGAGCGAATTACCAATATTCACATGGTTTTGCCAACTACAATAAATCACCATAAAACATGACAAAAGAACATCATAGAAAGCAAATTCTCCTTGTTTCTGAATTTCACTAAAACTAAAGAGATTTGAACATTGGGAGGGGCAATTGATTATTTCAGTATATCTCAAACCATTATCTTTTTACTTGTTCCTTTGCTTCATCTTGTGGTTTGTAGAAGCAATGGGAAAATGTTATATGCACACAGTAAGGAGGCCGAGAACAGGAAATGAAATGTCCTCACCGGCACCGGAGAAACGAATATTTTCGATTGAGGCAACTGTTGTCTGGTACCTAGAATAAATCCCATCCATCATTTGGTCAAAAGAAGTGCTTTATAAACTACTACTACTTGGCTCAAAATGGAGTAAATTAAATAATAATATTGATAAAAGGATTAAGAGGTAATGTGATGCATGCTTCCTTATAAATGTTGGGCAAACTTTAACATGCTCCCTCTTACCCCCTATTTTTACATACGAGGTAAGAAGGTAAGAGTTAATCTGACCATTTATTAATGTGATCAACGGTTTAGATCTACTACATACTCTTAGCTCTCATGTGAAAAGAAGAGGTAAGAGGGAGCATGCTAAAACTGCTCTAAATGTTGTATAGAATTTACTGATGAAAGAAAGAAAGGAAGAAAGAAAGAAAGAAAACATTGTGAATGGTGTCGCAAAACTGCATGAATAACTGGTGTCCTTTAGAGAATTTCTCTTCTTTTTTCTAAAAATAAAAGGACGAAGACATAAAGCATACTTGAGGATTGGTTTAAATGTCACATGCAAATGGTCCGGTCGATTTCAAGCCAATGTAAAAACGACGGCAACAGGAACTTGATATACAGAAATGAAATGAAGTTGATGCAGTAAAACAAAGAAAATTGCCAAAATTGCGAACCGGTCAAACTGAAGTATCGAAATTAATGCATTATCAAAGTCGGCCTGCTTAGATGCACTTGCAGTTAACACCAATCTTCTTGCATTATCACTAAAAAGAAAAGATAGCATACTTAGACCAGTCGGAAGTAAGAATAAAACAATGAAACTACAGACTGAATTTTTTAAAATACTTCAAATAAAGGTGTACATGCGAGTATGTATCTTACCTATACATCCTCCTTTTCTAAAAGGATATTAAAAAAGGCAGTTCTATGTAAAAAAAAAACTGAAGAATCTTTACCTAATAGTAAACCACGGATCGCTTCTGTCGTCCGTCATCGTCGTGGCACTTTTGCATAAAAGCCCCTCCGTTTCTGTCAAATCAACCCGCAGTCCCTGTTTTAGTAGCACACATGGCTTCTGCCCGCTCACCCATCGTGGTCTTTTCACAAAAAAAACCCCGTCGTTCGGTGTATTCAACCCGCAGTGCCGTTCCTTCCTTTCCTCTCTCTCCCCCCGTTTCATAGAGGCCAGCAGCTCGACGAGCGCTCGGCGGCGGCGGCGGAACCCCGGCGGCGACGGCGGCCTAGGTAAGCTTCTCTCCGTCCCCGCACCCTCGCTCCACCCCGTCTCCTCCCCGCACCTTCGCTCCCGCGCCCCCTCGTGTTCCTCTCCCATGGTGCCTCCTCCCTCCCTCCCACCAGCGTCCCCTCCCCATGGCGCGCGCCCCCCCGGTCACCATCCCTCGATCCAATCCGTTCTTGGCCATACCAATCGCACCACCAGCCGACGACTACGACATCGACGGTGACGGCATCGATAGGAACCCAGTGGCGATCCCCTCCGCCCCTCTCCTCCGCGCCGCATCGGACACCCCAGCCGTCTGCCGCGCGATCCTCCCCATGGGGCAAGGCGTCGTTGGTGAGGTGTTGGATCTTGAGAAAGGGGATCGTGGCTACTGCTTACTATCGATTTGGAGGGGAAAGATTCAGATAGAGGAAACATTGCGGTGCCGCTGCAGGCTATCTCTGAAAAATTGTGGTGCCGCTGCTGCAGGCTATCTGTGAAGAAAACAAGCGAGTGAAATTGTTTGAGAGAAACACATTGTTTTTTTGGGATGTGTTTTTTGCTTTGCTTGCTACGTGGTAGATGATGTTCAGGGAGATATTACAAACTGCTAGATGTTGCTACTGTATTGACTAGAAGCTGTTAGATTTATTGATCCCAGGTATACTTGCTTATCTGTGCTATAACGGAAAATAACCTAACCGTTGGACCTTCAGTTTATTAATTTTTCTTCTTTGTTCCTGGTAGACATGCGCAAGTCAATGGCCGATCACTTCTTTATATGCGATCCTGAGCTGATGTGAAGGTCCTATGTTTTCTTGATTGGCAGGCAGGTGAGCAGGAGGAGGACCATAGGTCAGGGAGTGTTTGGTTTCAGGGAGATTGTTGGGGAGGAGTTCATGACCATGTTCCTGTCAGTTTTTAGCAGTATGGTTCAGAGACTGGTAATTACTTTGTCAAACACACATATTCATGTCTTGATACGCATTTTCATTTTTGGTTATCTGTGAGAATGTTTAGTATATAGAGAAGTTGTTCCATGGAGCAGCTAAACAAAAAAATACTTTTCATTTGTGATAGTCTGCAATATGCAGAGATAGATATATCAAAGTTTGTAATGGTTCATGGCCAAACATATGAAACTGTTCTTGATACTATATATATATATACACACACACATAAATAGAAACTTTCTAACATCTGCATATTTCAGGTTTAGGAGAATGTAGAGAGAACGATGTTCATACAATTCAGTGCAGCATCAACAGACGTGTTCCTAAATTTGATGATTATTAGAGAGAAAGAGAGAGAGGATATGGTGACCGAAAGTCTATGTGTTTGTGCCGTGTACGTGTCGGGCAGTGGTAGATTAAAGATATTTTGTACTGGGACTTGGCAAGGGATAGAGACTGGCATGAATTTTTTTCTGAGCAGCGAATTGGCCAACCCTTTGTGATTTTTGAAGTTTGGACAGAGTTATGAACCATTCGCCGCCTAATCCCTAGATTATTGGAGGATCAAGATGGTGGCCATCAGGGTTCCCGTCACCGTGCATGCCAAGCTTGAGCTCCTCAAGAACGCCACCAAGCTGGTAAGCTTCTCATATCTTCCGTCCTTTATTTAGCCTTTGCAAATCTGCATTCAGTTTATAGCATCAGAAGAACACTAACCGAATCTAGCGTCATACAGTAATCGTCAATGTTATGGATACAAGAAAGTATAGATGTTTTCTTAGGCAGTATCTGAGCATTATTGGCTTGTGATTGTGGCCAAGCATAAACTGACATAATGACATCTTTCAGCAAAAGTCTATAGTGCTTCAAGTATGAAAGTTGATACTTTAAATTTAACAACTGATTCGTGCTGTAGTGCTTCAAGTCTGATTGCTCCCTGTTTGATTCAAGGCTTAGTTCCTGTTAAAATAGTATACATGGTCGAATTACATATAATTCGTGTTTTGCATTATATTAACTACTCAAAAAAGGGCATGCTTGGTTGAGTAACCCCAGGTAAAAGGTGGCTGCTACAAAAATTGTGGCAAACAAAATGACCACGAGCTTGGCAAATAAGTTATGTTTCTCCCGATTTGATTCAAGTTTGAAATATTCATAGATGCTACACTTCAGGCCGCAAATGAACAAAAAAGATGGGACTGATCTTTTAGTCAGTTTTGTGTCAATGAGTAAATCAGTGCTCGTCCTCTAAGATTAAGCATCTATTTTATTTCCCATAGGCGTGTAATGGATGATGGATGATGCAACGGTGGAGGAGGCGTATTGATGTCAGTTTGAAGCAAATCAGGAGAACGTCACCATCGGTTAGGTTGCCAGGTGAAGCAATTGCAGCGGACTGGTGGCGAGGCTTTTCAACTCACCACCGTTTGAGTTCATCATCTGTCGCTATTGCACCCACTCAGCCGTATTCATGTTTGCATATTCTCCAGCCCATTGAATAATCCATGGTAAGTAATATATTCTTTGACATGAAACTAGATTCCGATCTTCTGGTCTTGCCTACTGTTTACTTATTCAAATTGATTCAGTTTTCCGTTCGTGTGCATTAGTCATATTATAAGTTGTTGCGCGCTGCCGCAAGCTGCCCAGAGCCACGCAACCTCTGTCCTAATGGCACGGCATCGCTTATAATTCTGGCTCCACTTCCTCTAGGTAGCATAGTCATTGAAACCCATAATATGAGAGACAATTTAGCTGCCCGATGGTAGTTGGATGCTGCTATGGAGGAATAAAAGGACCATTGTGATTACAAGCACATTTCAGATAATGGCAGGAAGGAGCTGCTGGAACTAACTAATGCTAGAAAGTAATTTCTTGATCTATTTACTCACATATACAAGTAGTTGTTGAGGTAAAGCAATATGTTTTTTGTGCCCAAGTAGCATTTACATTAATAGTGATTTTTGTGAGGAGAAAAATATTATAGGCTGATTCCTATTGTTACGGTACCAACTTATCTCGGAAACAGAGAAGCACCAAGCTGGACTGCTGGCCGAGGAGATGCATATGTGGGCACTTTCTGCTGGCCAAGTTCAGAAGCAAATTAACTGCTTATATTTGCATAAGCAACAGAGAGAAAATGTTAGTGAACTTAGCAAAAAAATGGTACTTGAGGCTTATAATGTGTTGCACTTTCTGTTGTAACACTTCCACTGTTTAGTGTGTTTTAAAGTGGATTTATCCTATTTTCCTTGAACAGAAAGGAGAAAGAAATGTCTTAAGAAGCCGAAGGTATTGCTGCAGTTGATAGGTCGTCTACTCCTTTGGATACCATTCATATCGTACTTAACTCAGTGAGCAAATTGAAGACTACGGTTATCTTCCATGTCTATGTGAAACAACTGCGATAGTTTCATAACACCAAATGGTCCAAAGTGCATCCAATACATGGTCAACAACACCACTGACGTTCACGAAACCGATAATATTACAGGTCAGTGTAGATATGGGTTTTCTAATTTCGTCAAATGCAGCTATGTTATACTAACAACCCGTGTTTGCATGTCCTAATTTATGTCTGCAAAAGCTGTATCTTTTGTTGAGCTATATTATAATATTATGTGTATGTACGTGCATGTTGCACAGAGATGTTATTTGGCATTGCATGAATTCTAATTTTAATTTAAAGTTAGGCACGCCTAATCTCACACACCACAAAAATTCCTTACTGTGCACTACATGTTTTATCTCCAATTTGGATAGTCTAAGCGATAACACTTTAGTCTGATTTATCTTCAAAAGTTTGCTAGAGGCTATAGATGACCTTCTGGTTTTTCTTCAATAATTTTTTAGAGTGCAACAGTATGAAATGGTTTCCCCATCAGGGCTGTATTTTCTTTTCTTTGATAGATTCTATAGTCATGTACTTCCGTTTCATGTGCCCATGTTTGCCATTATATGTGCCTTTCTTGTTGAGCTCTATTTGGATGAACTTTTGTTGTGGGATGTGGCTATACGGGCATGAACAGACATTTTGATCTAACCTCGTTTGAGATGTTCTTTTATGCTTGACTCATGCACTCAGCTTTGTGTGGTCAGTGATGACAATCGACAGCGTCTCTGTTAAAAATTATTCGTAATTACTAGCAGCATTCCATAATTTGTATCGGGTTGTTCTTTTTTTTAAGGAAAGGCTTGTATCAGGCTGTCCTGGTGTGGCCACCTAGGAAGGACAAACAGGGTCGGTCGTCACCAAAGATGAAAACATTGTCGAGCCTTACTTTTTGCAAGTTGCCTTATTTCTATTACTTTTAGAGGAAAGGTAGCAATTTCAGTCATTACAGTCCTATTGCACGAACACTGTGCATCAAGATCATAATTGCTACACTCAAAGGTTACATTGACCTTATTTCTGATGTTTACAAAGAATGTATTAAAAATGCTGCATAATGGCACATGGAGCAATTTATACTTAATATTTCGCCCGACGCAAAGCACGGGCATTTGTACTAGTAATAATGTGATATATACATATATCATCAATTATGATGCATACACAGGTAGATGCCAAAGTTTGAACTGAAATCAAACCTGAAGCCTATACTCTGCACATGACGTTGCAACCATTAAAATCGAACAACAACGTACTTTTCCCAACCTGGATCCACTAACTCACTCGCAATGTTGGCTATTTTATTTGTTAAACTCAAAGAAGAAGACCATTCAAACCATCTAATAGAAAAGATTCAGAGTATTACTTTTTGTACATGTATTGAAGCAAGAAGAACTGATGGTTAACCTCCGAGATGTGTCGTGCCGAGCTGCATTGTATTACCCCAAAGGAGCTGTTCCTTCCACCTCTGGACAGCGCACCGATCGCCTTGTGACGCATATCGAGTGGTGGCAGCACATTTCTATTTAAAAATAGACATAGGAGGCTTTTCTATTCGTTGCACTGATTTGATGATACTTCTGAATCGCTATTTCATTGCTACTTCTCTGTCCAACTCACCCATAACACTTTATCATTGCATCCCTTGTCCTCATAATGTTGTAAACACCCCTCTTCATCCTAAATTAAGAATGACAATCAAATGGTAATACCCCACTGAAAAAATATGAATACTTCATGTAACTCTACGGTTTATATTTATTAAATTCATATAGCAAATTTGTATATCTTCAGTCACATTGATCAGATTTTTCATGTATTGTAATCGATTTGTATGCGTGATGTCAAACAAAAGGTGTGGATCATCTTTTGAAATAATCACTGATTTGCATTAAACATAAAAAAATCATAAATTCATGTCACCTCCTTGCTGCTTGGTGACCATTGCCCACAGCAGCAACTCCTAAATATTTGAATCGAAATAAAAAAAATCATAGAGGATGAGGAGCCTATGTGGTGGTGGAGACTCAACCTACACCGCCGTCTTGCGCCGCATCTTCGGCCTCCGACATTCCCCACCGTGCAGCGGTAGCCAAGGGCTAGGATTTGTGACAGCACGCCTCCTATGACTGATGGTAGGCGAAGGTGGTGGTGGTGGTGGTGGTGCTGGTGGTGGTCGAGTAGGAGGGAGGAGGGTGGCAGCGAACAGCCGGTGGAAAGGCGGCCGAAGAGGGAAGCTGCAGCGAGAGGATGACCAGGATCGACCACTGATGACCCACAAGTATAGGGGATCAATCGTAGTCCTTTCGATAAGTAAGAGTGTCGAACCCAACGAGGAGCAGAAGGAAATGACAAGCGGTTTTCAGTAAGTTAGTTCCTGCAAGCACTGAAATAAGCGGTAACAGATAGTTTGATAGCAAGATAATTTGTAACAAGTAACAAGTGACAACTGTAAATAAGGTGCAGCAATATAGCCCAATCCTTTTGAGTGCAAAGGACAGGCCGGAACAAGTACTTATAATGATGCAAATGTTCTTGAGGACACACGAGAATTTCATCTAGTCACTTTCATCATGTTCATTCGATTCGCGTTCGCTACTTTGATGATTTGATATGTGGGTGGACCGGTGTTTGGGTGCTGTTCTTACTTGAACAAGCCTCCCACTTATGATTACCCCCTATCGCAAGCATCCGCAACTACGAAAAGAGAATTAAGACAAAGTCTAATCATAGCAATAAACGTGTGGATCCAAATCAGCCCCTTACGGAATAGCGCATAAACTGGGGTTTAAGCTTTTGTCACTCTAGCAACCCATCATCTAATTACTACTCCACAATGCATTCCCTTAGGCCCATGAATGGTGAAATGTCATGTAGTCGACGTTCGCATGACACCACTAAGAGAATCACAACATACATATCATCAAAATACCGAACGAATACCGAATTCACATGGATTACTTATAACAAGACTTCTTCCATGTCCTCAAGAACAAAAGTAACTACTCACTCATCATCATGATGTTCAAGATCAGAGGGGTATTTAAAAACATAAAAGATCAGAACATTTAGTAAATCACAAATCAAACCAACTAGCATCAACTACAATAGGTAATCAACACTACTAGCAACCCATAAGTAACAATCTATAGTTTTGATACAAAGATTGAATAAAAGAAATGAACTAGGGTTGGAGATGAGATGGTGCTGTAGATGATGATGATGAAGATTGGTCCTCCCATGATGAGAGGGTTGTTGCGTTGGGAATGTAGCATGAAATTTCAAAAAAATTCCTACGCTCACGCAAGATCTATCTAGGAGATGCATAGCAACGAGAGGGGGAGAGTGTGTCTACGTACCCTCATAGACCGAAAGCGGAAGCGTTTGACAACGCGGTTGATGTAGTCGAACTTCTTCTCGTTCCGACCGATCAAGCACCGAACGTACGACACCTCCGAGTTCTGCACACGTTCAGCTCGATGACGTCCCTCGAATTCTTGATCCAGCAAAGTGTTGAGGAAGTAGATGAGTTCCGTCAGCACAACGGCGTGGTGACGGTGATGGTGAAGTGATCTGCACAGGGCTTCACCTAAGCACTACGAAGATATGACTGAGGGTGTAATCTGTGGAGGGGGGCGCCGCACACGGCTAACAGTTATTGGTGTGTGTTCTAGCGGTGCCCCCCCACGTATATATAGGTTGGAGGGGAGGAGAGACTACCAAGGGGGCGCCCAAGTAGGAGGAATCCTACTTGGGCCCCTAGTCCAATTCGGCCTCCCCCTTACCATATCCACCGGAGGGAGAAGGAAAGAGGAGGGAGGAGGGAAGGAAAGGGGAGGCCGAATCCCTCCCCTTCCTTCTCTCTTCCCCCCTTTCCTTCCTCCTAAGGTGCGGCCCATATGGGGGGCACAGCAGCCCCTGCTGGCTGCTACGTTTCCCCTCTTGGACCATTAGGCCCATATCTTTGCCGGGGGTGCCCGAAACCCATTTCCGGTGACCCGATATGTACCCGGTACCCCCGTAACACTTTCGGTGTTCGAATATCATCATCCTATATATGAATGTTTACCTCTCGACCATTTTGAGACTCCTCGTCATGTCTGTGACCTCATCTGGGACTCTGAACAACATTCGGTCACCAAATCACATAACTCATATAGTACAAAATCGTCATCGAACGTTAAGCGTGCGGATCCTACGGGTTCGAGAACTATGTAGACATGACGGAGACACCTCTCCGGTCAATAACCAATAGCGGAACCTGGATGCTCATATTGGTTCCCACATATTCTACGAAGATCTTTACCGGTCGAACCGTTATGATAACATACGTTATTCCCTTTGTCATCGGTATGTTACTTGCCCGAGATTCGGTCGTCGGATCTTCATACCTAGTTCAATCTCGTTACTGGCAAGTCTCTTTACTCGTTCCGTAATACATCATCCTATGACTAAGTCACTTTGCTTGCAAGGCTTCTTATGATGTGCGTTACCGAGAGGGCCCAGAGATACCTCTCCGATACTCGGAGTGACAAATCCTAATCTCGATCTATGCCAACCCAACAGATACCTTAGGAGATACCTATAGAACATCTTTATAATCACCCAGTTACGTTGTGATGTTTGATAGCACACAAGGCATTCCTCCGGTTTTCGGGAGTTGCATAATCTCATAGTCGAAGGAATATGTATTTGACATGAAGAAAGCAGTAGCAACAAAACTGAACGATCATTATGCTAAGCTAACGGATGGGTCTTGTCCATCACATCATTCTCCTCATGATGTGATCTCGTTCATCAAATGACAACACATGTCTATGGTTAGGAAACTTAACCATCTTTGATTAACGAGCTAGTCTAGTAGAGGCTTACTAGGGACACAGTGTTTTGTCTATGTATCCACACATGTATCAAGTTTCCGGTTAATACAATTCTAGCATGAATAATAAACATTTATCATGAATAAGGAAATATAAAATAACAACTTTATTATTGCCTCTAGGGCATATTTCCTTCAGTCTCCCGCTTGCACTAGAGTCAATAATCTAGATTACATTGTAATGATTCTAACACCCATGGAGTCTTGGTGCTGATCATGTTTTGCTCATGGAAGAGGCTTAGTCAACGTGTCTGCCACATTCAGATCCGTATGTATTTTGCAAATCTCTATGTCTCCCGCCTTGACTTGATCACAGATGGAGTTGAAGAGTCTCTTGATGTGTTTGGTTCTTTTGTGAAATCTAGATTCCTTCTCTAAGGCAATTGCTCCAGTATTGTCACAAAATATTTTCATTAGATCCGATGAACTAGGTATTACACCTAGATCGGATATGAACTCCTTCATTTGCTGCTTCCGAAGCAGCTATGTACTCCAGTTCACACGTAGATCCCGCTACGACGCTCTGCTTGGAACTGCACCAACTGACAGCTCCGCCATTCAAAATAAATACATATCCGGTTTGTGACTTAGAGTCATCCGGATCAGTGTCAAATCTAGCATCAATGTAACCATTTACGACGAGCTCTTTGTCACCTCCATAAATGAGAAACATATCCTTGGTCCTTTTCAGGTACTTCAGGATGTTCTTGACCGTTGTCTAGTGATCCACTCATGGATTACTTTGGTACCTTCCTGCTAAACTTATAGCAAGGCACACATCAGGTCTGGTACACAGCATAGCATACATGATAGAACCTATGGCTGAGGCATAGGGAATGACTTTCGTTTTCTCTCTATCTTCTGCAGTGGTCGGGCATTGAGTCTTACTCAATTTCACACCTTGCAACACAGGCAAGAACCCTTTCTTTGACTGATCCATTTTGAACTTCTTGAAAACTTTATCAAGGTATGTGCTTTGTGAAAGTCCTATTAAGCATCTCGATCTATCCCTATAGATCTTGATGCCTAATATATAAGCAGCTTCACCGAGGTCTTTCATTGAAAAACTCTTATTCAAGTATCCTTTTATGCTATCCAGAAATTCTACATCATTTTCAATCAACAATATGTCATCCACATATAATATTAGAAATGCTACAGAGCTCCCACTCACTTTCTTGTACATACAGGCTTCTCCGAAAGTCTGTATAAAACCATATGCTTTGATCACCTCATCAAAGCGTATATTCCAACTCCGAGATGCTTGCACCAGTCCATAGATGGATCGCTGGAGCTTGCACACTTTGTTAGCACCTTTAGGATCGACAAAACCTTCTGGTTGCATCATATACAACTCTTCTTTAAGAAATCCATTAAGGAATGCAGTTTTGACGTCCATTTTCCAGATTTCATAATCATAAAATGCGGCAATTGCTAACATGATTTGGACGGACTTAAGCATCGCTACGGGTGAGAAAGTCTCATCGTAGTCAACTCCTTGAACTTGTCAAAAACCTTTTGCGGCAAGTCGAGCTTTGTAAATAGTAACATTACCATCGGCGTCAGTCTTCTTCTTGAAGATCCATTTATTCTCTATGGCTCGCCGAATATCGGGCAATTCACCAAAGTCCACACTTTGTTCTCATACATGGATCCTATCTCAGATTTCATGGCCTCAAGCCATCTGTCAGAATCTGGGCTCATCATAGCTTCTTCATAGTTCGTAGGTTCACCTTGGTCTAGTAACATGACTTCCAGTTCAGGATTCCCGTACCACTCTGGTGCGGATAGTGTTCTGGTTGACCTACGAGGTTCTGTAGTAACTTGATCTAAAGTTTCATGATCATCATCATCAGCTTCCTCTCTAGTTGGTGTAGGCATCACGGGAACGGTTTTCTCTGATGAACTACTTTCCTATTCGAGAGAAGGTACGATTACCTCATCAAGTTCTACTTTCCTCCCACTAACTTCTTTCGAGAGAAACTCCTTCTCTAGAAAGGTTCCATTCTTGGCAACAAAGATCTTGCCTTCGGATCTGTGGTAGAAGGTGTACCCAATTGTTTCCTTTGGGTATCCAATGAAGACGCACTTCTCCGATTTGGGTTCGAGCTTATCAGACTGAAGCTTTTTGACATAAGTGTCGCAACCCCAAACTTTAAGAAACGACAGCTTAGGTTTCTTGCCAAACCACAGTTCATACGGTGTCATCTCAACAGATTTAGACGGTGCCCTATTTAATGTGAATGCAGCTATCTCTAATGCATAACCCCAAAACGATAGTGGTAAATCGGTAAGAGACATCATAGATCGCACCATATCTAATAAAGTACGGTTACAACATTCGGACACACCATTACGCTGTGGTGTTCCAGGTGGCGTGAGTTGTGAAACTATTCCACATTGTTTTCAATGAAGGCCAAACTCGTAACTTAAATATTCGCCTCCGCGATCAGATCGTAGAAATTTTATTTTCTTGTTATGATGATTCTCTACTTCACTCTGAAATTCTTTGAACTTTTCAAATGTTTCAGACTTGTGTTTCATGAAGTAGATATACCCATATCTGCTCAAATCATCTGTGAAGGTCAGAAAATAACGATACCCATCGCGTGCTTCAACACTCATCGAACCGCATACATCGGTATGTATTATTTCCAATAAGTCATTAGCTCGCTCCATTGTTCCGGAGAACGGAGTTTTAGTCATCTTGCCCATGAGGCATGGTTCGCAAGTATCAAATGATTCATAATCAAGTGATTCCAAAAGCCCATCTGCATGGAGTTTCTTCATGCGCTTTACACCAATATGACCTAAACGGGAGTGCCACAAATATGTTGCACTATCATTACCAACTTTGCATCTTTTGGCATCAATATTATGAATATGTGTATCACCACGATCGAGATTGAACAAAAATAGACCACTCTTCAAGGGTGCATGACCATAAAAGATATTACTCATATAAATAGAACAACCATTATTCTCTGATTTAAATGAA
The DNA here is from genome assembly GCA_011799875.1 of Thinopyrum elongatum. Taxonomy (NCBI): domain Eukaryota; kingdom Viridiplantae; phylum Streptophyta; class Magnoliopsida; order Poales; family Poaceae; genus Thinopyrum; species Thinopyrum elongatum. Next base: position 13,847,334 of record CM022301.1, on the reverse strand, counting down.
TAACAGTCTCGCACTAAACAAGATCCAGATATAATGTTCATGCTCAACGCTGGCACCAAATAACAATTATTCAGGTCTAAAACTAATCCCAAAGGTAGATGTAGAGGTAGCGTGCCGACGGCAATCACATCGACCTTGGAACCATTCCCGACGCGCATCGTCACCTCGTCTTTAGCCAATTTTCGTTTAATCTGTAGCTCCTGTTTTGAGTTACAAATATGAGCAACCGAACCAGTATCAAATACCCAGGTGCTACTATGAGCATTAGTAAGGTACACATTAATAACATGTATATCAAATATACCTTTGTTCACTTTGCCATCCTTCTTATCCGCGAAATACTTGAGGCAGTTCCGCTTCCAGTGACCAGTCCCTTTGCAATAGAAGCACTCAGTTTCAGGCTTGGGTCCAGCTTTGGGCTTCTTCCCGGGAGTGGCAACTTGCTTGCCATTCTTCTTGAAGTTCCCCTTCTTTCCCTTGCCCTTTTTCTTGAAACTAGTGGTCTTGTTAACCATCAACACTTGATGCTCCTTCTTGATTTCTACCTCCGCAGCTTTGAGCATTGCGAAGAGCTCGGGAATTGTCTTTTCCATCCCTTGCATATTCTAGTTCATTACGAAGCCTTTGTAGCTTGGTGGCAGTGATTGAAGAACTCTGTCAATAACACTATCATCTGGAAGATTAACTCCCAGCTGAGTCAAGTGATTATGATATCCAGACATTCTGAGTATGTGTTCATTGACAAAACTGTTCTCCTCCATCTTGCAGCTATAGAACTTGTTGGAGACTTCATATCTCTCAACTCGGGCATTTGCTTGAAATATTAACTTCAACTCCTGGAACATCTCATATGCTCCATGACGTTCAAAACGTCTTTGAAGTCCTGATTCTAAGCCGTAAAGCATGGCACACTGAACTATCGAGTAGTCATCAAATCGAGCTTGCCAGACGTTCATAACATCAGCATCTGCTCCTGCAGCAGGCCTTTCACCTAGCGGTGCATCAAGGACATAATTCTTCTGTGCAGCAATGAGGATAATCCTCAAGTTACGGACCCAGTCCGTGTAGTTGCTACCATCATCTTTCAACTTAGCTTTCTCTAGGAACGCATTAAAATTCAAGGGAACGGTAGCACGGGCCATTGATCTACAACATAGATATGCAAAAACTATCAGGAGTAAGTTCATGATAAATTAAGTTCAATTAATCAAATTACTGAAGAACTCCCACTTAGATAGACATCCCTCAAGTCATCTAAATGATACGTGATCCAAATCAAACTAAACCATGTCCGATCATCACGTGAGATGGAGTAGTCATCAATGGTGAACATCTCTATGTTGATCATATCTACTATATGATTCACGTTCGACCTTTCGGTCTCCAGTGCTCCGAGGCCATGTCTGTAGATGCTATGCTCGTCAAGTTTAACCCGAGTATTCCGCATGTGCAAAACTGTCTTGCACCCGTTGTATTTGAACGTAGAGTCTATCACACCCGATCATCACGTGGTGTCTCAACACGACGAACTGTCGCAATGGTGCATACTCAGGGAGAACACTTATACCTTGAAATTTAGTGAAGGGATCATCTTATAATGCTACCGTCGTTCTAAGCAAAATAAGATGCATAAAGGATAAACATCACATGCAATTAAAATATGTGACATGATATGGCCATTATCATCTTGTGCTTTTGATCTCCATCTCCAAAGCATCGTCATGATCTCCATCGTCACCGGCTCGACACCTTGATCTTCATCGTTGCGTCGTGGTCGTCTCGCCAACTATTGCTTCTACAACTATCGCTAACGCATAGTGATAAAGTAAAGCAATTACATGGCGTTTGCATTTCATACAATAAAGTGACAACCATAAGGCTCCTGCCAGTTGCCGATAACTTTTACAAAACATGATCATCTCATACAACAACGTATATCACATCATGTCTTGAACATATCACATCACAACATACCCTGCAAAAACAAGTTAGACGTCCTCTACTTTGTTGTTGCAAGTTTTACGTGGCTGCTACGGGCTTCTAGCAAGAACCGTTCTTACCTACGCATCAAAACCACAACAGTGATTTATCAAGTTTGCTGTTTTAACCTTCAACAAGGACCGGCCGCAGTCAAATTCGATTCAACTAAGGTAGGAGAAACAGACACCCGCCAGCCACCTTTATGAAAAACTAGTTGCATGTCTGTCGGTGGAACCGGTCTCATGAACGTGGTCATGTAAGGTTGGTTCGGGCCGCTTCATCCAACAATACCGCCGAATCAAAATAAGACGTTGGTCATAAGCAGTATGACTATCACCGCCCACAACTCTTTGTGTTCTACTCGTGCATATCATCTACGCATAGACCTGGCTCGGATGCCACTGTTGGGAACGTAGCATGCAATGTCAAAAAAAAATCTACGCTCAAACAAGATCTATCTAGGAGATGCATAGCAATGAGAGGGGGAGAGTGTGTCTACGTACCCTCGTAGACCGAAAGCGGAAGCGTTTGACAACGCGGTTGATGTAGTCGAACTTCTTCTCATTCCGACCGATCAAGCACCGAACGTACGGCACCTCCGAGTTCTGCACATGTTCAGCTCGATGACGTCCCTCGAACTCTTGATCCAGCAAAGTGTCGAGGAAGTAGATGAGTTCTGTCAGCACAATGGCGTGGTGACGGTGATGGTGAAGTGATCTGCACAGGGCTTCGCCTAAGCACTACGAAGATATGACCGAGGGTGTAATCTGTGGAGGGGGGCGCCGCACACGGCTAATAGTTATTGGTGTGTTCTAGTGGTGCCCCCCCATGTATATATAGGTTGGAGGGGAGGAGAGGCTACCAAGGGGGCTCCCAAGTAGGAGGAATCCTACTTGGGCCCCTAGTCCAATTCGGCCTCCCCCCTTACCATATCCACCGGAGGGAGAAGGAAAGAGGAGGGAGGAGGGAAGGAAGGGGGAGGCCGAATCCCTCCCCTTCCTTCTCTCTTCCCCCCTTTCCTTCTTCCTATGGTGCGGCCCATATGGGGGGCGCAGCAACCCCTGCTGGCTGCTGCGTTTCCCCTCTTGGCCCATTAGGCCCATATCTTTGCCGGGGGTGCCCGGAACCCCTTTCCGGTGACCCGATATGTACCCGGTACCCCCGGAACACTTCCGGTGTCCGAATATCATCGTCCTATATATGAATATTTACCTCTCAACAATTTTGAGACTCCTCGTCATGTCCATGATCTCATCCGGTACTCCGAACAACATTCGGTCACCAAATCACATAAATCATATAATACAAAATCGTCATCGAACGTTAAGCGTGCGGACCCTACGGGTTCGAGAACTATGTAGACATGACCGAGACACCTCTCCGGTCAATAACCAACAGCGGACCCTGGATGCTCATATTGGTTCCCACAAATTCTACTAAGATCTTTATTGGTCGAACCGTTATGACAACATACGTTATTCCCTTTGTCATCGGTATGTTACTTGCCCGAGATTCGATCGTCGGTATCTTCATACCTAGTTCAATCTCATTACCGGCAAGTCTCTTTACTCATTCCGTAATACATCATCCTATGACTAAGTCACTTTGCTTGCAAGGCTTCTTATGATGTGCATTACCGAGAGGGCCCAGAGATACCTCTCCGATACTCGGAGTGACAAATCATAATCTCGATCTATGCCAACCCAACAGATACCTGCGGAGATACCTGTAGAGCATCTTTATAATCACCCAGTTACGTTGTGACGTTTGATAGCACACAAGGCATTCCTCCGGTATCTGGGATTTGCATAATCTCATAGTCAAAGGAATATGTATTTGACATGAAGAAAGCAGTAGCAATAAAACTGAACGACCATTATGCTAAGCTAATGGATGGGTCTTGTCCATCACATCATTCTCTTAATGATGTGATCCCATTCATCAAATGACAACACATGTCTATGGTTAGGAAACTTAACCATCTTTGATTAACGAGCTAGTCTAGTAGTGGCTTACTAGGGACACAGTGTTTTGTCTATGTATCCACACATGTATCAAGTTTCCGGTTAATACAATTCTAGCATGAATAATAAACATTTGTCATGAATAAGGAAATATAAAATAACAACTTTATTATTGCCTCTAGGGCATATTTCCTTCATGTTGGTGATGGCGAAGGCTTCGATTTCCCCCTCCCGGAGGGAAGTGTCCCCGGCGGAATCTGCCCGCTGGAGAGCAAAAGTGCTCCTGCTCTAGTTTCACCTCGTGGCGGCGGCGCCTCGTCCCGAAAGTCTCCCTATAAAAGTTTTAGGGTAAAATAAGATATATACCAGAAGGATAAGGCCGGAGGTGGGCCAGGGCCTCCACATGGCACCAGGGCACGCCATGGGGGGGCGCCCACCTGCCATGTGGGCACCTGGTTGGCCTCCTCCAGTAACTTCTTGGCCCAGTATTTTTTATATATTCTGAAATAAATCTTCGTTGAATTTCAGCCCATTTGGAGATGTGTAGAATAGGTATCTCTGCTGTAGCTTTTTTATGTGTAAACCTTGCATATTAAGAGAGAAAATACATTAGAAATGACTCCATGAAGTGTTATATTGAATGAAAACTTCATAAATAACAACAATAAATCATGATGCAAAATGGACGTATCAACTCCCCCAAGCTTAGACCTCGCTTGTCCTCAAGCGAAAGCCGAAATCGAAAAACATGCCCACATACTTGTGTCTCCTCACTTTGGTTTAGCTGGACGTTCCAGCTTATATCTGCTACAAAAAATCATAAACAAAAGATGAGCAGACACAAAGTCACATGCCAAGTAAGGTGTTGTGGCTAGGCATGAACTAACATAGTGAATTATTTATGTCCATGTGGTCTGAACTAACACAGCGATGTGGTCTGAACTAACAGAGCGAATTACCAATATTCACGTGGTTTTGCCAACTACAATAAATCACCATAAAACATGACAAAAGAACATCATAGAAAGAAAATTCTCCTTGTTTCTGAATTTCACTAAAACTAAAGAGATTTGAACATTGGGAGGGGCAATTGATTATTTCAGTATATCTCAAACCTTTATCTTTTAACTTGTTCCTTTGCTTCATCTTGTGGTTTGTAGAAGCAATGGGAAAATGTTATATGCACACAGTAAGGAGGCCAAGAACAGGAACTGAAATGTCCTCACCGGCACTAGAGAAACGAATATTTTAGATTGAGGCAACTGTTGTCTGGTACCTAGAATAAATCCCATCCGTCATTTGGTCAAAAGAAGTGTTTTATAAACTACTACTACTTGGCTCAAAATGGAGTAAATTAAATAATAATATTGATAAAAGGATTAAGAGGTAATGTGATGCATGCTTCCTTATAAATGTTGTATAGAATTTACCGATGAAAGAAAGAAAGGAAGAAAGAAAGAAAACATTGTGAATGGTGTCGCAAAACTGCATGAATAACTAGTGTCCTTTAGAGAATTTCTCTTCTTTTTAAAAAAAATAAAAGGACATAGGACATAAAGCATACTTGAGGATTGATTTAAATGTCACCTGCAAATGGTCCGGTTGATTTCAAACCAATGTAAAAACGACGGCAACAGGAACTTGATATACAGAAACGAAATGAAGTTGATGCAGTAAAACAAAGAAAATTGCCAAAACTGCGAACCGGTCAAACTGAAGTATCAAAATTAATGCATTATCAAAGTCGGCCTGCTTAGATACACTTGCAGTTAACACCAATCTTGTTGCATTATCACTAAAAAGAAAAGATAACATACTTAGACCAGCCGGAAGTAAGAATAAAACAAAGGAACTATAGACTAATTTTTTTAAAATACTTCAAAAAAAGGTGTACATGCGAGTATATATCTTACCTATACATCCTCCTTTTCTCAAAGGATATTCGAAAGGCAGTTCTATGTAAAAAAAATTGAAGAATAATAATGTGATATATGCATATATCATCAATTATGATGCATACACAGGTAGATGCCAAAGGCTGAACTGAAATCAAGCCTGAAGCCTATACTCTGCACATGACATTGTAACCATTAAAATCGAACAACAACGTACTTTTCCCAACCTGGATCCACTAACTCACTCGCAATGTTGTCTATTTTATTTGGTAAACTCAAAGAAGAAGACCATTCAAACCATCTAATAGAAAAGATTCAGAGTATTACTTTTTGTACATGTATTGAAGCAAGAACTCATGGTTAACCTCCAAGATGTGTTGTGCCGAGCTGCATTGTATTACCCCAAAGGAGTTGTTCCTTCCACCTCTCGACGGCGCATCGATCACCTTGTGACACACATCGTGTGGTGGCAGCACATTTCTATTTAAAAATAGACATCGGAGGCTGTTCTATTCGTTGCACTGATTTGATGATACTTCTGAATCGCTATTTCGCTGCTACTTCTCTGTCCAACTCACCCATAACACTTTATCATTGCATCCCTTGTCCTCATAATGTTGTAAACACCCCTCTTCATCCTAAATTAAGAATGCCAACCAAATTGAAAGCGCAGGTTTACTCCCGGAGGGGGGGTGAATGGGAGATTTTTATAAATTCGTCAAACTCCGAAGACTTTGACGAAAGTCAGAGTGAAGAAATAGAAACTGAGGTGAAACTAGATTTACACAGATACGGAAATCATGCATACAAAGTTCATACAAGTGAAGAACATGTAATCATACAAGCACATAAGCATGAGGAAGATGAACTGAGGAAAAGAGAAACAGCATGATGAAAGTTTTCAGTTCAAATTCTTCAGAAGGGTAAGACACAAGTTCTTCAGCAGCGAAATTGCGTAAAGGTAAACGGTGAGGAATTTGAAACCAGGTGAGCTTGACGAAGACATAGTGATTTGGTAGACTAGTTTCAGTTGCTGTATCAACTGTATGTCTGGTTGAGGCGGCTGAGTTTTACCTCAGAGGACACTTAGTCCTCATCGTATTCCTCTTGAGCTAAGGTCACTTAGTCCTCGCCCAATCACTCGTGGTAAGTCTTCAAGATAGACTTCCAAAAACTTCACAGACTTGTTCACCAGCACACCACAATTACTCTTGGGTGCTCAGAACATGACGCCTAACCGTCTGGAAGAATGATAGTCTTCAAAGGTAAAATGTGTCGGATCACACAGATCAACTTCTTCAGTGATGCTCAGTCACTTTGGCTCTGGTTGGGTTTTTCCTCACTTGGGTTCTCACAAAGTCCTCAGAGGAAGGGTTGCTCTCAAATGACAAGTGTCAAGTTCTCTCTAGAGTAGCCAACCAATTATTGGTTGTGGGGGGCGGCTATTTATAACCAGGGGGCAACCCGACATGAAATGTCATTAATGCCCTTCTCAGACAAGACCGTTGTCAGGATAAGGATCCACTCGACAGCTGGCACGCGGCACAGCAACGGTCGGAAATTGGGATTCTCAGTTTCGTCGGGGCACTCAATTTCCTCAAGATCGGCAGATTGCACTGGCGAAATCCTAACTCCTCAGCTTGACCAAATTCACCAGAGACCAGATGAACTTCATCACTGTCACTGGCAAACTTGTCAGCTGTTCCAGAGATTTTCAAAGGCTTCACTCAAAGCGGCTTGTGTATGTATAGGTTTGAGCATCACTTTGGAATCGTGATAGGTGTATCACCTAGACTCCCTTTAACAGTACGGTTTTTTCTATGACTCAAATAAGAAGAAAAAGAAACTATGAAAACAAAGTCTTCAAGCTTCAAAGTCTTCACATCAATTTCTTCAAAGGGCCGCACCAAATTCTTCACTTGAAGAAATACATTTTTAGGGGTCGACTTCCGTGGGTTAAACCAAGTCTTCAGGGACTATTTTCACCTGTGTACACTCACAAACACATTAGTCCCTTAACCTATTTGTCTTCAATACTTCAAAATCACTAAGGGGCACTTGATGCACTTACAATCTCCCCCTTTTTGGTGATTGATGACAAATTAGTTAAGTTTTCAACGGGAGTAAATAATGGAAGTGTAAGAACAGAATGTGAAGACGTTGGTTACATGATATAGAGGAACTCCCCCTGAAGATGTGCATTTGAATAATTTGCTTTTGATTGCAAAAGCACATGGCAGGTTATAATTGTGGAGATCTCCCCTATATCTTTGAATCCAAGCATGCATGATCATAAGATGTTTGAAGAATTTGTATGCATGATGAAAATTGTTGTCTGACGAAATGCAGCATGCACATATATTACTAAGGATCAGAGCATAAACATACTAAGGATCAGAGCATAATCACGCATGCAGATAAACATAGCAGAAAAGTGTCAGACCACCAACAATTATTAAGTTACAACTCATCAAAGGAGCGAATCGAGAGAAAACCAAGAGTTGCAACTTAGCAAAAGAACAGCCCAATATACGACCCGCTTGAAGACTAACACTCAAATTTCTCCCCCTTTGTCATCAAATGACCAAAAGGAGACGAAACTGAGGACTAACGCCCCTGAAGAATATCATCATGAAGCAGTTGAGGGAGTGCTAGCGTCGTTGTCGGGGTCACATGTTGAAGAGGGGCCTACTGCAGTGTCTTCAACATCTTCATTTTCATCAGTGGTTCTTGAAGGAGACACTGACCTTGGAACTGTCGGAGGAACTTGAACTTTCTTGAACTTCTTCTTGGGCGGAATAGACCAATCGAAGTGCATTTGAAACTCCATTTCTTCAAGTTCGTCAGGTGTCTTCAGATGAGAGAGAATGGCCCAACTTCTGTCAAAGATCTCTTGAAGATAATAATGATTTTTGCAGATTGAATTCTGCGTCACTGTCATATTACGAAGTATTGCGTGTAGTTGATGCTTAACCTAGTCATGATTTATGTCCACCTTCTGATGAACACTGATGAGAATCTCACGATCAGTCATGATACATGGAGCTTCACCTTGAGGCTTTTGCTGAGCAGCATTTGCGTCAATGTCTTGGCTGGAAGTATCATACCCTGTCGACTGAGAGACAGGCTGAAGAACTTGCCCATCAAGGGGACGAATGCCTTCGTCAATGATAGCTTTGCCCTTTACAGGAACTGAAGCAATAGTGCTTTGAAGTATTTCCATGTTTGGCATAAAACTAAGATGATTCAGGCAGTCAGCTCTGTTGTTGATTGAAGACCTTGTTCTGATGAATCCCATGATCTAGGGTGCATAAGGATTCAAGTCAATGGAGATTGTGCAACCATCGCCAGAGTCCTCATGAAGAAATCATGGATATTAATAGGAATCCCATGAATGATGTTGAATAGTAAGTTCTTCATGACTCCCACAACTTCGTCAGTCTCAGAGTTGTGACCTTTGATTGGACTGAGGGTTTTGGCTAGAATCCGATACACGTTGCGAGGCACAAAAAACAGATCCTTCATAAGGAAGGTAGTTCTTGGAGCTTCTCCTTCAACCAACGGTGTCATCAGCACGTTCATCGGATGGTTGCGCATCTCAGGTTCTTCATATATTTTCCTTGCTTCATCAGAGGGCAACTCAACAGGAAGGACTCGAAGTAATTCATCAGCAGGAGCCTTGTAGTGAGTGTCCTCTCTCATCCAATCGAGTGCCCATGAGTGAATGTCACCAACCTCACCTGACAGATGCAGAGTAGCATAGAATTGAAGAATTAGCTCTTCGTTCCAATCACAGACGTTGGTGATGAAACTGAGCAAACCAGCTTCATGAAGAACTGCTAATACTGGCATGAAGCATGGCAAGGACTCCATATCCACGTGAGGAATGTGACGATGTGGAAATACCTTATTTTTGTCAAAGAGTAGTAATGAATAATAGTTCATCTGAGTGTTGGTCCAAAATCTCTGATGCCTGATTTTTGCAGAGTCATAAGGTAACTCGCCTATGAAGAAATTCTTCTCTTCAAAGAAGGCAACATTGTCAAATTTTGGCCTTCTGACGCTTTTACCAACCTTGGGCATTGAGGGTACAGGCTGAAGATTGATCTTCTTTGGCCTCACATAAAGAATGGGCCTGGGAGAGCCCGTTGAGTCATTGGGATCCGTGATGGCTAAAGACTTAGCAACTTCCTTAGCTGTTGCAAATGGAACAGTCTCTGAATCTACAGAGGGAGCTGGGTCTTCTTGTTGAGGTGGTGGAGGTGCAACTTCATCAGTGTTTATTGGTTGCACATTTTCTTCAGCTGATGCAGCTGGAATTTCTTCAGTGATGGTCTGAAGAGATGGTTGATGTCCTTCAGAACAAGTGTGTACTTCCTTAGTGGCTGCTGGTGAATGAGGCACTTGAGTCAGAGGCGTGGTGAGGGGTGAGTTCGAATGAGCAACATCCCAGAAGTCATCATGTATAACTGGTGTTGTGGAGCTCACATCCACATCCTCATCAGTTTCTTCATCGCTTCCAGTTGAAGCGGCAGTTTCTTTAGTTTCTTGGACTGGCTATGGTTTTCGCGATGATACCATGTGAAGTGAAGATTCTTCTTCAACTTCATTTTCCTCATCCACCTGCTCTGTGGAAGCAGCAGAGTGGGTAGCCTCTTCATCAAAAGGTGGGATAATATATTCCACACCATAGGGAACAATCTGAAATTCTTCAAAGTTCCTTGTCGGAGGTGATAGGAATGGCATCAATTAGTGCAGTTGAATACATTGGGGCCGTCTTCAACTTCTTCATAGTTTCTGGAGCAGGGGGTGTTGATGCTTTTCTCTTCTTAGCCGCCTTTGTTTTCTTCACTTCTGATGCAGAAGGAAATGTAATAAGCTTCAAAGTTGAAGGCAGTTCAGGCATTGCAGCTGAGGAATTTGGTGGTACAATTTCTTCAGACGCGACTGTTGCAGTCGCTCTGGCATTCTCTTCAGGTGCAACTGATGCAGTTGCCCTGCCTTGGTCTTGCATAGGAGGTGTAGGCACAGTCTCACTGGCCTGAGGGGTTTGTTGGGGAGCTGAAAAACTTGATGGAGGTGCTTGGCCAAACTTGGTAGCCTCCCTTCTATTGTGGTCATCGTCCACCTTGTTGGTTGTGTTGATGAATCTGTCTCTCACGCCACAACAATGATTGGCTTGACGTTCATATTCTTCAAACAGCTGTTGGATCTCAGATTGAAGTGCTACAAGCTGCTGAGGAGATATGGTAAGTATGTTTTTCTTCAGCTCCTTCTCCTTCTGAAGCTGTTGCTTTCTTACAAGCTTGGCTTGTGCAATCTTGTGCTTTTCTGTCAATATGAGTGAGAACAGCACATGGCTCGGACCAGGTGGCAGATCGAGGTCATCAAGAGGTGTCTCAGGCTTCTGGCACTAAATTTCAATGAAGTCCAAAATCCTTTTGATATTCAGAAAAGTTGGTACTGTGGTATTCTTGGCACGAGCAACTTCCTCCAATCTCCTCTGAACATAGTCAGGAAGCTCATCTTCACCAGCCATGCCATGTTCATCAGCCTGAGGCACTACGGCCTTGCTTCTGGGGCTTGGCCTCATTCGTCGGCCTGCAGTGGCCTTCTTCTTTAGCATGGGCGAGTTTGAAGAAATATGCCCAGATGCTGAGGCACTTGATGTAGCTATTGTGGCTGTTTGAAAGCCTTCAGTGCGTTGGCAGGATGGCAATATGACTGGCGTTGAAGATCTTACAGCTGCCATTGAAGAACTTGTGGCTGGCGGAGGTGCTGACGAAGTTGGTGCAGAGGGAGCCTGATGTCTGCTAGAACTACGTCAGTTTTTCCCCAAAGAGGGAGGGATGATGCAGCACAACGACGGTATGTATTTCCCTCAGTGATGAGACAAAGGTTATCGAACCAGTAGGAGAACCACGCAACACCACGTAAACAACTCCTACACACAAAGAACAAATACTTGCAACCCGACGTGTAAAAGGGGTTGTCAATCCCTTTCGGGTAACGAGATAGATAAAATTGTAGTAGATTGAAAGATGCAAATAAAAGCAAATAAAATTCAGCGAGGTATTTTTGGGTTTTTGGATTAATAGATCTGAAAATAAAAGTTGCAAATAAATAAAAGAGCGAATAGCAAAATAGATCTTGAAGGCAAATATCTTAAAGAAGAGACCCGGGGGCCGTAGTTTTCACTAGTGGATTCTCTCGAGAAAAAATAGCAAACGGTGGAAACAAATTACTGTTGTGCAATTGATAGAACTTCAAATACTCATGACGATATCCAGGCAATGATCATTATATAGGCATCACGTCCAAGATTAGTAGACGTACTCCTGCCTGCATCTACTACTATTACTCCACACATCGACCACTATCCAGCATGCATCTAGTGTATTAAGTTCATGGAGAAACGGAGTAATGCAATAAGATTGATGACATGATGTAGACAATATCTATTTATGTAGAAATAGACCCCATCTTGTTATCCTTAATGGCAATGATACATACGTGTCGTTTCCCTTTCTGTCACTGGGATCAAGCACCGTAAGATCGAACCCATCACAAAGCACCTCTTCCCATTGCAAGATAAATAGATCAAGTTGGCCAAACAAAACCCAAATATCGGAGAAGAAATACGAGGCTATAAGCAGTCATGCATATAAGAGATCAAAGAAGACTCAAATAACTTTCATGGATAAAAAAATAGATCTGATCATAAACTCAAAGTTCATCGGATCCCAATAAACACACCACAAAAAAGAGTTACATCATATGGATTGAGAGAGAGAAAGCCATCTAGCTACTAACTACGGACCCGAAGGTCTACAATGAACTACTCACGCATCATCGGAGAGGCACCAATGAGGATGATGAACCCCTCCGTGATGGTGTCTAGATTGGATCTGGTGGTTCTGGAACTTGCGGCGGCTGGAATTGATTTTCGTCGACTCTCCTAGGGTTTCTGGAATATTGGGGTATTTATAGAGCAAAGAGGTGGTGCGGGAGGCCCCCGAGGTGGGCACAACCCACCTGGGCGTGCCTGGGCCTCCAGGCGCGCCCTGGTGGGTTGTGCTCCCCTCGTAGCACCCCCCAGGTGCTTCTCCGGCCCACTAGATGTCTTCTGGTCCAAAAAAATCCACAAAAAGTTTTGCTGCGTTTGGACTCCGTTTGGTATTGATTTCCTGCGATGTAAAAAACATGCAGAAAACAGCAAATGGCACTAGGCACTATGTCAATAGGTTAGTACCAAAAAATGATATAAAATGATTGTGAAACATCCCAGAATGATAATATAATAGCATGGAACAATCAAAAATTATAGATACGTTGGAGACGTATCAGAGCCTTGGGTGCTGAAGCCTTTGAAGATGATGACTTTGGCTCTAAGGGCTTAGCAGAGGATTTTGTAACTGAAGATTTTGGCCATGAGGGCACATCAGTTGAAGGCTTTTTCTTTTGAGACGGCTTCTTCTTCATATCCTTTTTGGACACACTGCCACTAGAGCCTGCACCAGCATCTGCTGATGCCTTTGAAGCCCTGTTGAATTCGTCAACAGCCTTTTTGGCCTATTTCTGCAATTTGGCTTGACGCTTGGCCCATTCTTCAGGAAATTCTTCACCCATACTGATACTTGTGGGGTCAGTAGTTTGACCAAGAGACAGAGGTGGTCTTTTGCACGGTGGCTTCACGGCAAATTCCTTCATGTATTTCGGGGTTACGTATCGGTAAGCCCTCCATTCATAAGCCCACCTCCGTTTAATTCTTTGTAAGCGTGTCTTGCGCTTCTTGTCAGTCTCTTTGCCATGAATTGCTTCATCAGGCGTACAGTATCCAGCGTACAAATCATCAGGGATTTCAAATGTTGTGTGTTCCTCTTTCCTCTTTCCTCCTTTCTGAGGCATTGTGCTATCTGCCATTTTCTTCAACTGAGGGTTTTGAACTTTCGAATTTTCTGAAGAAGTCTGTAGATTTTCCTCAAGTAATGCTGCAAATGAATTAAGTTGGTGAGAACCAAGAGATTCGTCTACAGACATGGGTGCGTGTGAATAGTGTAGAGTTGCGAGGAAATTGGGAAGAGTCACATGCATCCTCAGAGATTTTCAAAATAAACCCAGTTGAGAAAATTGACCCTTATTGTCTTGAAGAAATTCACTAAGTGTTCTTGACTTAGGTTCCAGAGTTGTACAGATTGAAGCAATTGCACAACTGAGGGATCTAATCGTGAAGAGTAACTTAGGTGAAATAAACAAGACTTGCCAAAAGGAAGTGCTGAAGATTTGGAAAGAAGTGATAAAAACAACACTTGAAGAATTTTAGGCAGTAAAAAGATCAAACTTGGGCGGTAAAAATAAATTTTAATTACCCCAAGGATGAACTCGATAAACTGGACGACGAGTTGAAGGAAATCGTCAGCTTAGATCTTTGGTGCCCTAACTTGGCAATGAAAAATAGCTACGGCGGCGGCGGAGGTGAAGAAATCCGCGACCGGCAAGAGTACGATGGCGAAGAAGTCGAGGCAGTGAAGCTCTTCTTCTCCGATGATGATGAATTCCAGCGGCAGCGCTAGGGTTCGGGAGTGAGAGTGATAGGGGCGCGGGAGCGAAGTGAATTAATGTTGACGGGGTCAAGCCTTTATATAGGCGCAGTGAAATTTGGGTGGTCCGAACATTTTGGACGGATAAGCCCCTGGCGATTCGCATCTCGGCGACACACGTCACACATGTATTTTGAGTGCGCTTATCCACGCGTTGGATGCACGGAATTAAGTTACTGTGGCAACCACCAAAAACTAGACTAGAAAATTTAAAATTTGTTCGCAATTTCTTCAGCTGACAAGGACACAGTGAAGACTTTGAACAGTGTCAATTAGAACGCATATGAAGAGATTGAGAACAAAATGGTTTGAGTTTAGCATAGAGGGGAGCGGGTCCGATCACATCCACATAGATGAAGAAAAAATTCGACTTGAAGAATTAGCAATATGTGGATGCTGTTGAGGACATGAAAAACTCAAATATATATATATATATATATATATATATATATATATGTATATGTATATATATATATAGGATGTACTCAAGCAATGAAGAACAACCTCAAATGACAAATTTGAAAAAGTTTGATGAAATTGCAAATGTCAAAAAACTCAAATTGAAGAATGTCATGAAGAGGGTGGTGGGGTTACCCATCGTGTAAGAACTATGATGATTTCAGACACCGCGTACAATTGTCGTAGGGTTCTGAGAATCAAGTTCTTCATTAATTTCTTCACACTTAGTGGGTAAGTGTTCATTGATTTAAAAAATACGTTACTTCGTGTGTTGTGCATCAAAGTCATCAGGAATGCATAAGCGTTAGGATGTGTGTCCTTTTCGAAGGACATTTGAAGATTCTAAGATGTTTAGCTCACACCGCAACTTGCAAAACCTTCTCACATCCAAGGGCTTAGTGAAGATATCGGCAAGCTGGTCTTCAGTCTTCATGTGGTCGATAACGATGTCTCCTTTCAGCACGTGATCACTAAGAAAATGGTGACGAATCTCAATGTGCTTCGTCCTAGAGTGTTACACTGGGTTGTGGGCGATCTTGATGGTGCTCTCATTGTCGCAGTAGACACTAGTAGAAAATAGGGCTTTAGTCCAGGCCTAAAAAGCCCATTAATCCTGGTTCACTCACGAACCGGGACCAATGGGTGCATCGGTCCCGGTTCGTGAGGCCAGGGCGTCGGCCGGGCCTCGGGGACCATTGGTCCCGGTTCGTGAGACCCCTTTGGTCCCGGTTCCAGATACGAACCGGGACCAATGGGACTCGCTCCTGGCCCACAACCATTGGTCCCGGTTGGTGGCTGGAACCGGGACCAAATGTGGTCCTTTAGTCCCGGTTCTAGCCACCAACCGGGACTAAAGAGTGGCCTATAAATACCCCCTCCCCTGCCCGCGAACAGAGCCACTGCTCTGTTTTTTGGCCGGCCGTGGGAGAGCTTTGTGGTGATCTAGCTCACCTCCTATGCACATGAGGTGTTCGATGAAATGCCCGAGCCACACTTAAGCTTTCTCCTCTCGAAGCTCCTTGTCCAAGCTCCATTTTCGTTAAGATTTGTCTAGGTTTGGCGGTCCGTCCTGTCCCGTCCCCGTCCTCACCACCGTCGATCGCCCGTGCCGATCTCGTCGCCGGCACCACCGTGGTGAGCCTCTTGTTCTTATCTTCTTTCTAAAAGAAAAAAGTTCTTACTAGTATGATTTAGATAGATACTAGTGTAATTTTCTTACTTTTATTATTGTTTGTTAGTATATAGTGCGATGGTTTTGGTATCCGCCTCCATCGGCCCTCGTCCTGTCTATGATTCGGATGTGGTATATATATTATCTTTTATAACTATTAGTTTCATTTAGTGTTTATGACAATTATGCCGACCAACGTGACATAGATTTTTTTATCTAGGAGGTATGTGAACCGGAAATTCCAACCGACCCTATTGTCGAGAGGTTAAATTTAGTTGAAGAAGAAAACAATTACTTGAAGGAAAAATTGAGGAGGAGAAGATGATATTGGAGTTGCATGTTGCGGATGTCGTCGATGATCACAAGATCAAGATGGATGCAATGCGCTTCAAGATTAGAAAGTATAAAAAATATGCCATTCATACTGAGGCTTGGTATCATTATGCCTTTGGATCAATTGTTACCTTAGTTGCGATTATGATCGCATTTGTTGTTGCATTGAAATGTTTTAGATAGTTTCAATGTATGGTTTAATTAGATGCTCTGGAGAGCTATATGTTGTTCAATGAGAACTATGTATGTACTTTGGTTTTAATGTGATGATGAACTTCTATTAATTAATTTGTCACTTCTGTATTCATGATGTTCTGTAATGGTTTTTGACACACTTAATTATATATAATGCACGCAGATGAACCGGCAATGGATGTACGGTGACAGACACACCTCCGAGTACATTAAGGGCGTGCATAATTTTCTCGAAGTGGCTGAGGCAAACAAGTAGAATGGTTTTATGTGTTGTCCATGCCCTATATGTGGGAATACGAAGTCTTACTCTGACTCGAAAACCCTTCACACCCACCTGCTTTATAAGGGTTTCATGCCACACTATAATGTTTGGACCAAGCACGGAGAAAGAGGGGTTATGATGGAAGACAACAAAGAAGAAGAGGATGATGGCAACTATGTGCCCACTGAATACGGTGATGCTGCAACGGGGGAAGCTGAAGATCAAGAGGAACCAGACGATGTGCCCGA
The DNA here is from genome assembly GCA_011799875.1 of Thinopyrum elongatum. Taxonomy (NCBI): domain Eukaryota; kingdom Viridiplantae; phylum Streptophyta; class Magnoliopsida; order Poales; family Poaceae; genus Thinopyrum; species Thinopyrum elongatum. The sequence continues at coordinate 13,830,227 of CM022301.1, read as the reverse complement.
TGATGATCTTCGCCGGGTCATTGTTGATGCAAAGAGACAATGCGAAAGTGAAAAGGAGAAGTTGAAGTTCAATCGCATGTTAGAGGATCACAAAAAAAGGGTTGTACCCCAATTGCGAAGATGGCAACACAAAGCTCCGTAGCACACTGGAATTGCTGCAGTGGAAGGCAGAGAATGGTGTACCTGACAAAGGATTTGAGAAGCTACTGAAAATATTGAAGAAGAAGCTTCCAAAGGATAACGAATTGCCCGACAGTACGTACACAACAAAGAAGGTTGTATGCCCTCTAGGATTGGACGTGCAGAAGATACATGCATGCCCTAATGACTGCATCCTCTACCATGGTGTGTACGAGGATTTGAACGCATGCCCGGTATGCGGTGCATTGCGGTATAAGATCATACGAGATGACCCTGGTGATGTTGACGGCGAGCGCCCCAGGAAGAGGGTTCCTGCCAAGGAGATGTGGTATGCTCCTATAATACCACAGTTGAAACATCTGTTCAGAAACAAAGAGCATGCCAAGTTGATGCGATCGCACAGAGAGGACCGTAAGAAAGATGGGAAGTTGAGAGCACCCGCTGATGGGTCGCAGTGGAGAAAAATTGAGAGAAAGTACTGGGAGGACTTTGCAGGTGACGCAAGGAACGTATGGTTTGGTTTAAGCGCGGATGGCATTAATCCTTTTGGAGAGCAGAGCAGCAATCACAGCACCTGGCCTGTGACTCTATGTATCTATAACCTTCCTCCTTGGCTGTGCATGAAGCGGAAGTTCAATATGATGCCAGTTCTCATCCAAGGCCCTAAGCAACCCGGTAACGACATTGATGTGTACCTAAGGCCATTAGTTGAAGAACTTTTACAGGTGTGGAATGGAAATGGTGTACGTGTGTGGGATGAGCACAAACAGTAGGATTTTGACCTGCATGCGTTGTTGTTTGTAACCATCAATGATTGGCCTGCTGTCAGTAACCTTTCAGGATAGACAAACAAGGGATACCACGCATGCACACACTGTTTAGATGACACCGAAAGTATATACCTGGACAAATGCAGGAAGAATGTGTACCTGGGGCATCGTTGATTTCTTCTGACCAACCATCAATGTCGAAAGAAAGGCAAGCATTTCAAAGGCGAGGAAGATCACCGGAAGTAGCCTGCCATCCGTACCGGTGATCACATACTTGCTATGGTCAATGATTTACATGTAATCTTTGGAAAGGGTCCCGGCGGACTATCTGTTCTGAATGACGCTGAGGGACGCGCACCCATGTGGAAGAAGAAATCTATATTTTGGGACCAACCCTACTGGAAAGACCTAAAGGTCCGCTCTTCAATCGACGTGATGCACGTGACGAAGAATCTTTGCGTGAACCTACTAGGCTTCTTGGGCGTGTATGGCAAGACAAAAGATACACCGGAGGCACAGGAGGACCAGCAACGTGTGCACAAAAAAGACGGCATGCCTCCAAAGCAGTATGAAGGTCCTGCCAGCTACGCTCTTACCAAAGAAGAGAAGGAAATCTTCTTTGAATGCCTGCTCAGTATGAAGGTCCCGTCTGGCTTCTCGTCGAATATAAAGGGAATAATAAATATGCTAGAGAAAAAGTTCCAAAACCTAAAGTCTCATGACTGCCACGTGATTATGATGCAACTACTTCCGGTTGCATTGAGGGGGCTTCTACCGGAAAATGTTTGATTAGCCATTGTGAAGCTATGTGCATTCCTCAATGCAATCTCTCAGAAGGTGATCGATCCAGAAATCCTACCAAGGTTAAGGAGTGATTTGGCGCAATGTCTTGTCAGTTTTGAGCTGGTGTTCCCACCATCCTTCTTCAATATCATGATGCACGTCCTAGTTCATCTAGTCGATGAGATTGTCGTTCTGGGCCCTGTATTTCTACACAATATGTTCCCCTTTGAGAGGTTCATGGGAGTCCTAAAGAAATATGTCCGTAACCGCGCTAGGTCAGAAGGAAGCATCTCCATGGGCCATCAAACAGAGGATGTCATTGGGTTTTGTGTTGACTTCATTCCTGACCTTAAGAAGATTGGTCTCCCTCAATCGTGGTATGAGGGGAGACTGACAGGAAAAGGCACGCTAGGAGGGGACTCAATAATATGTAGGGACGGGCATTCCTGGTCTCAAGCACAATACACAGTTCTACAGAATTCTACCTTGGTGACCCCGTATGTCGATGAACACAAGAACATTCTGCGCTCCAAACACCCGGAGCAGTGTGACGACTGGATTACATGTGAACACATCAGGACTTTTGGTAGTTGGTTGCAAACACGTCTCAGGGGTGACAACACTGTTTCTGATGAGCTGTACTCGTTGGTCAGGGGACCATCTTCGACTGTATTGACTTACAAAGGGTACGAGATAAATGGGAATACATTTTACATGATCGCCCAAGATCAAATGAGCACCAACCAAAACAGTGGTGTCCGCTTTCATGCAGCAACCAAGAGGGGAAAGGACACATATTATGGTTACATAGTGGACATATGGGAACTTGACTATGGACATGATTTTAAGGTCCCTTTGTTTCAGTGCAAATAGGTCAATCTGTCAGGAGGCGGGGTACAGGTAGACCCACAGTACGGAATGACAACAGTGGAACTGAAAAATCTTGGGTACACAGACGAACCATTCGTCCTAGCCAATGATGTGGCGCAGGTTTTCTATGTGAAGGACATGTCTACCAAACCGAGAAAAAGAAAAGATAAGGAAACGAATACATCATACGATGAGCCAAAGCGCCACATAGTTCTTTCAGGAAAAAGAGACATCATGGGAATGGAGGGCAAGACAGACATGTCTGAAGATTATGAAAAGTTTCATGAAATTCCTCCCTTCAAAGTCAAGGCTGACCCAAGCACCCTGTTAAACGATGAAGATTATCCATGGTTACGGCTCAATAAGCAAAGGACACAAGCGAAGAAAAAGTGAAGACTTTCTATCCACAACTATTATGATGATACCTTGGATCTAGAATATCACTGCACTTACATGTGAAGAAATGAAATGCCTTTTGTAACAGATGAGTTTCCGTCCAAAACCTTGATACTTCGAAAGAGATTGTCCATTTTGTACATGAAGTGCATCCAGCTTTTGCCGTAACCCTCTCAACTTTTTAGCACATGCTATGTGGGTGAAATGATGATACCATGCCAACTTTCAACCTTTTCAGAGTTCATTGTACTGGGAGGACTTTGCAGGTGACGCAAGGAACGTATGGTTTGGTTTAAGCGCGGATGGCATTAATCCTTTTGGAGAGCAGAGCAGCAATCACAGCACCTGGCCTGTGACTCTATGTATCTATAACCTTCCTCCTTGGCTGTGCATGAAGCGGAAGTTCAATATGATGCCAGTTCTCATCCAAGGCCCTAAGCAACCCGGTAACGACATTGATGTGTACCTAAGGCCATTAGTTGAAGAACTTTTACAGGTGTGGAATGGAAATGGTGTACGTGTGTGGGATGAGCACAAACAGTAGGATTTTGACCTGCATGCGTTGTTGTTTGTAACCATCAATGATTGGCCTGCTGTCAGTAACCTTTCAGGATAGACAAACAAGGGATACCACGCATGCACACACTGTTTAGATGACACCGAAAGTATATACCTGGACAAATGCAGGAAGAATGTGTACCTGGGGCATCGTTGATTTCTTCTGACCAACCATCAATGTCGAAAGAAAGGCAAGCATTTCAAAGGCGAGGAAGATCACCGGAAGTAGCCTGCCATCCGTACCGGTGATCACATACTTGCTATGGTCAATGATTTACATGTAATCTTTGGAAAGGGTCCCGGCGGACTATCTGTTCTGAATGACGCTGAGGGACGCGCACCCATGTGGAAGAAGAAATCTATATTTTGGGACCAACCCTACTGGAAAGACCTAAAGGTCCGCTCTTCAATCGACGTGATGCACGTGACGAAGAATCTTTGCGTGAACCTACTAGGCTTCTTGGGCGTGTATGGCAAGACAAAAGATACACCGGAGGCACAGGAGGACCAGCAACGTGTGCACAAAAAAGACGGCATGCCTCCAAAGCAGTATGAAGGTCCTGCCAGCTACGCTCTTACCAAAGAAGAGAAGGAAATCTTCTTTGAATGCCTGCTCAGTATGAAGGTCCCGTCTGGCTTCTCGTCGAATATAAAGGGAATAATAAATATGCTAGAGAAAAAGTTCCAAAACCTAAAGTCTCATGACTGCCACGTGATTATGATGCAACTACTTCCGGTTGCATTGAGGGGGCTTCTACCGGAAAATGTTTGATTAGCCATTGTGAAGCTATGTGCATTCCTCAATGCAATCTCTCAGAAGGTGATCGATCCAGAAATCCTACCAAGGTTAAGGAGTGATTTGGCGCAATGTCTTGTCAGTTTTGAGCTGGTGTTCCCACCATCCTTCTTCAATATCATGATGCACGTCCTAGTTCATCTAGTCGATGAGATTGTCGTTCTGGGCCCTGTATTTCTACACAATATGTTCCCCTTTGAGAGGTTCATGGGAGTCCTAAAGAAATATGTCCGTAACCGCGCTAGGTCAGAAGGAAGCATCTCCATGGGCCATCAAACAGAGGATGTCATTGGGTTTTGTGTTGACTTCATTCCTGACCTTAAGAAGATTGGTCTCCCTCAATCGTGGTATGAGGGGAGACTGACAGGAAAAGGCACGCTAGGAGGGGACTCAATAATATGTAGGGACGGGCATTCCTGGTCTCAAGCACAATACACAGTTCTACAGAATTCTACCTTGGTGACCCCGTATGTCGATGAACACAAGAACATTCTGCGCTCCAAACACCCGGAGCAGTGTGACGACTGGATTACATGTGAACACATCAGGACTTTTGGTAGTTGGTTGCAAACACGTCTCAGGGGTGACAACACTGTTTCTGATGAGCTGTACTCGTTGGTCAGGGGACCATCTTCGACTGTATTGACTTACAAAGGGTACGAGATAAATGGGAATACATTTTACATGATCGCCCAAGATCAAATGAGCACCAACCAAAACAGTGGTGTCCGCTTTCATGCAGCAACCAAGAGGGGAAAGGACACATATTATGGTTACATAGTGGACATATGGGAACTTGACTATGGACATGATTTTAAGGTCCCTTTGTTTCAGTGCAAATAGGTCAATCTGTCAGGAGGCGGGGTACAGGTAGACCCACAGTACGGAATGACAACAGTGGAACTGAAAAATCTTGGGTACACAGACGAACCATTCGTCCTAGCCAATGATGTGGCGCAGGTTTTCTATGTGAAGGACATGTCTACCAAACCGAGAAAAAGAAAAGATAAGGAAACGAATACATCATACGATGAGCCAAAGCGCCACATAGTTCTTTCAGGAAAAAGAGACATCATGGGAATGGAGGGCAAGACAGACATGTCTGAAGATTATGAAAAGTTTCATGAAATTCCTCCCTTCAAAGTCAAGGCTGACCCAAGCACCCTGTTAAACGATGAAGATTATCCATGGTTACGGCTCAATAAGCAAAGGACACAAGCGAAGAAAAAGTGAAGACTTTCTATCCACAACTATTATGATGATACCTTGGATCTAGAATATCACTGCACTTACATGTGAAGAAATGAAATGCCTTTTGTAACAGATGAGTTTCCGTCCAAAACCTTGATACTTCGAAAGAGATTGTCCATTTTGTACATGAAGTGCATCCAGCTTTTGCCGTAACCCTCTCAACTTTTTAGCACATGCTATGTGGGTGAAATGATGATACCATGCCAACTTTCAACCTTTTTAGAGTTCATTTGAAGTGCTTTTCAATTTCAGGGTCATTTAGCTATAAAAAAATCAGTAAATGCATGAAAAATACCAAATGAATGACTTTTTGTGTGTTTCAAAATGCACCATTCAAAGCCACATCATCAATTTTCAACCCTTTCTAACTTCATTTGGTATTTTTTCCTGCATTATATGATTTTTTTTGAGCTAAATGACCCTGAAATTGAAAAGCACTTCAAATGAACTCTAAAAGGTTGAAAGTTGGCATGGTATCATCATTCACCCCACATAGCATGTGCTAAAAAGTTGAGAGGGTTACGGCAAAAGCTGGATGCACTTCGTACAAAATGGACAATCTCTTTCGAAGTATCAGGGTTTCGACGAAAACTCATCTGTTAATAAGGGATTTCATTTTTTTGAACTTATATGAACTCCGACTTTTTGTGTGTTCAAAATGCACCATTCAAAGCCACATCATCAATTTTTCAACCCTTCTGACTTCATTTGGTATTTTTCATGCATTTACTGATTTTTTGAGCTAAATGACCCTGAAATTGAAAAACACATCAATGAACTCTGAAAAGGTGTGAAGTTGGCATGGTACATCATTTCACCCACATGCAGTGTCTAAAAAGTTGAGAGGGTTACGGCAAAAAGCTGGATGTCACTTCGTGTACAAAATGGACAATTCTTTTCGAAGTATCAGGGTTTTCGGACGAAAACTCATCTGTTACAAAGGGATTTCTTTTTTTTTTGAACTTATTTGAACTCCAGACTTTTTGTGTGTTCAAAATGCACCATTCAAAGCCACATCATCAATTTTCAACCCTTTCTGACTTCACTTGGTCTTTTTCATGCATTTACTGATTTTTTTGAGCTAAATGACCCTGAAATTGAAAGCACTTCAAATGAACTCTAAAAAGGTTGAAAGTGGGCATGTAATCATCTTCACCCACATAGCATGTGCTAAAAAGTTGAGAGGGTTACGGCAAAAGCTGGATGCACTTCGTGTACAAAATGGACAAATCTTTCGAAGTATCAGGGTTTCGGACAAACTCATCTGTTAATAAGGGATTTCATTTTTTGAACTTATTTGAACTCCAGACTTTTTGTGTGTTCAAAATGCACCATTCAAAGCCACATCATCAATTTTTCAACCCTTTCTTTTCTGACTTCATTTGGTATTTTTCAAGCTTTACTGATTTTTTTGAGCTAAATGACCCTGAAATTGAAAAGCACTTCAATGAAACTCTAAAGGTTGAAAGTTGGCATGGTATCATCATTTCACCCACATAGCATGTGCTAAAAATTTGAGAGGTTACGGCAAAAGCTGGATGCACTTCGTGTACAAAATGGACAATCTCTTTCGAAGTATCAGGGTTTCGGACGAAAACTCATCTGTTAATAAGGGATTTCATTTTTTTGAACTTATATGAACTCCAGACTTTTTGTGTGTTCAAAATGCACCATTCAAAGCCACATCATCAATTTTCAACCCTTTCTGACTTCATTTGGTATTTTTCATGCATTTACTGATTTTTTGAGCTAAATGACCCTGAAATTGAAAACACTACAAATGAACTCTGAAAAGGTTGAAAGTTGGCATGGTATCATCATTTCACCCACATAGCATGTGCTAAAAGTTGAGAGGGTTACGGCAAAAGCTGGATGCACTTCGTGTACAATGGACAATCTCTTTCGATGTATCAGGGTTTCGGACGAAAACTCATCTGTTACAAAGGGATTTCTTTTTTTTTGAACTTATTTGACCTCCAGACTTTTTGTGTGTTCAAATATGCACCATTCAAAGCCACTCATCAATCATTTTCAACCCTTTCTGACTTCACTTGGTCTTTTTCATGCATTTACTGATTTTTTTGAGCTAAATGACCCTGAAATTGAAAAGCACTTCAAATGAACTCTAAAAAGGTTGAAAGTTGGCATGGTATCATCATTTCACCCACATAGCATGTGCTAAAAAGTTGAGAGGGTTACGGCAAAAGCTGGATGCACTTCGTGTACAAAATGGACAAAATCTTTCGAAGTATCAGGGTTTCGGACGAAAACTCATCTGTTAATAAGGGATTTCATTTTTTTGAACTTATTTGAACTCCAGACTTTTTGTGTGTTCAAAATGCACCATTCAAAGCCACATCATCAATTTTCAACCCTTTCTGACTTCATTTGGTATTTTTCATGCATTTACTGATTTTTTTATAGCTAATGACCCTGAAATTGAAAACACTTCAATGAACTCTAAAAAGGTTGAAAGTTGGCATGGTATCATCATTTCACCCACATAGCATGTGCAAAAAAGTTGAGAGGGTTACGGCAAAAGCTGGATGCACTTCGTGTACAAAATGGACAATCTCTTTCGAAGTATCAGGGTTTCGGACGAAAACTCATCTGTTAATAAGGGATTTCATTTTTTTGAACTTATATGAACTCCAGACTTTTTGTGTGTTCAAAATGCACCATTCAAACCCATCATCAATTTTCAACCCTTTCTGACTTCATTTGGTATTTTTCATGCATTTACTGATTTTTTGAGCTAAATGACCCTGAAATTGAAAAACACTACCAATGAACTCTGAAAAGGTAGAAAGTTGGCATGGTATCATCATTTTCACCCACATAGCATGTGCTAAAAGGTAGAGGGTTACGGCAAAAGCTGGATGCACTTCGTGTACAAAATGGACAATCTCTTTCGAGTATCAGGTTTCGGACGAAAACTCATCAGTCAAAGGGATTTCTTTTTTTTGAACTTATTTGAACTCCAGACTTTTTGTGTGTTCAAAATGCACCATTCAAAGCCACATCATCATTTTTCAACCCTTTCTGACTTCACTTGGTTTTTTCATGCATTTACTGATTTTTTTTTGAGCTAAATGACCCTGAATTGAAAAGCACTTCAAATGAACTCTAAAAAGGTTGAAAGTTGGCATGGTATCATCATTTCACCCACATAGCATGTGCTAAAAAGTTGAGAGGGTTACGGCAAAAGCTGGATGCACTTCGTGTCAAAATGGACAAAACTTTTCGAAGTATCAGGGTTTCGGACGAAAACTCATCTGTTAATAGGGATTTCATTTTTTTGAACTTATTTGAAACTCCACACTTTTTGTGTGTTCAAAATGACCATTCAAAGCCACATCATCAATTTTCAACCCTTTCTGACTTCATTTGGTATTTTTCATGCATTTACTGATTTTTTTGAGCTAAATGACCCTGAAATTGAAAAGCACTCAAATGAACTCTAAAAAGGTTGAAAGTTGGCATGGTATCATCATTTCACCCACATAGCATGTGCTAAAAAGTTGAGAGGTTCGGCAAAAGCTGGATGCACTTCGTGTACAAAATGGACAATCTCTTTCGAAGTATCAGGGTTTCGGACGAAAACTCATCTGTTAATAAGGGATTTCATTTTTTGAACTTATTTGAACTCCATACTTTTTGTGTGTTCAAAATGCACCATTCAAAGCCACATCATCAATTTTCAACCCTTTCTGACTTCATTTGGTATTTTTCATGCATTTACTGATTTTTGAGCTAAATGCCCCTGAAATTGAAAAACACTACAAATGAACTCTGAAAAGGTTGAAAGTTGGCATGGTATCATCATTTCACCCACATAGCATGTTCTAAAAGTTGAGAGGGTTACGGCAAAAGCTGGATGCACTTCATGTACAAAATGGACAATCTCTTTCGAAGTATCAAGGTTTTGGACGGAAACTCATCTGTTACAAAAGGCATTTCATTCTTCACATGTAGTGCATGGATATTTCTAGTCCAAGGTATCATCATATAGTTGTGGATAGAAGTCTTCACTTTTTCTTCGCTTGTGTCCTTTGCTTATTGAGCCGTAACCATGGATAATCTTCATCGTTTAACAGGTGCTTGGGTCAGCCTTGACTTTGAAGGGAGGAATTTCATGAAACTTTTCATAATCTTCAGACATGTCTGTCTTGCCCTCCATTCCCATGATGTCTCTTTTTCCTGAAAGAACTATGTGGCGCTTTGGCTCATCGTATGATGTATTCGTTTCCTTATCTTTCTTTCTCGGTTTGTTAGACATGTCCTTCACATAGAAAACCTGCGCCACATCATTGGCAGACGAATGGTTTCGTCTGTGTACCCAAGATTTTTCAGTTCCACTGTTGTCATTCCGTACTGTGGGTCTACCTGTACCCCGCCTCCTGACAGATGTGACCTATTTGCACTGAAACAAGGGACCTTAAAATCATGTCCATAGTCAAGTTCCCATATGTCCACTATGTAACCATAATTGTGTCCTTTCCCCTCTTGGTTGCTGCATGAAGCGGACACCACTGTTTTGGTTGTGCTCATTTGATCTTGGGCGATCATGTAAAATGTATTCCCATTTATCTCGTACCCTTTGTAAGTCAATACAGTCGAAGATGGTCCCCGACCAACGAGTACAGCTCATCAGAAACATGTGTGTCACCCCTGAGACGTGTTTGCACCACACTACCAAAGGTCCTGATGTGTTCACATGTAATCCAGTCGTCACACTGCTCCGGGTGTTTGGAGCGCAGAATGTTCTTGTGTTCATCGACATACGGGTCACCAAGTGAATTCTGTAGAACTGTGTATTGTGCTTGAGACCATAATGCCCGTCCCTACATATTATTGAGTCCCCTCCTAGCGTGCCTTTTCCTGTCAGTCTCCCCTCATACCACGATTGAGGGAGACCAATCTTCTTAAGGTCAGGAATGAAGTCAACACAAAAACCCAATGACATCCTCTGTTTGATGGCCCATGGAGATGCTTCCTTCTGACCTAGCGGCGGTTCGGACATATTTCTTTAGGACTCCCAACCTCTCAAAGGGGAACATATTGTGTAAAATACAGGGCCCAGAACGACAATCTCATCGACTAGATGAACTAGGACGTGCATCATGATATTGAAGAGGATGGTGGAACACCAGCTCAAACTGACAAGACATTGCCCAAATCACTCCTTAACCTTGGTAGGATTTCTGGATCGATCACCTTCTGAGAGATTGCATTGAGGAATGCACATAGCTTCACAATGGCTAATCAAACATTTTCCGGTAGAAGCCCCCTCAATGCAACCGGAAGTAGTTGCATCATAATCACGTGGCAGTCATGAGACTTTAGGTTTTGGAACTTTTTCTCTAGCATATTTATTATTCCCTTTATTTCGACGAGAAGCCAGACGGGACCTTCATACTGAGCAGGCATTCAAAGAAGATTTCCTTCTCTTCTTTGGTAAGAGCGTAGCTGGCAGGACCTTCATACTGCTTTGGAGGCATGCCGTCTTTTTTGTGACACGTTGCTGGTCCTCCTGTGCCTCCGGTGTATCTTTTGTCTTGCCATACACGCCCAAGAAGCCTAGTGGTTCACGCAAGATTCTTCGTCACGTGCATCACGTCGATTGAAGAGCGGACCTTTAGGTCTTTCCAGTAGGGTTGGTCCCAAAATATAGATTTCTTCTTCCACATGGGTGCGCGTCCCTCAGCGTCATTCAGAACAGATAGTCCGCCGGGACCCTTTCCAAAGATTACTGTAAATCATTGACCATAGCAAGTATTGATCACCGGTACGGATGGCAGGCTACTTCCGGTGATCTTCCTCGCCTTTGAAATGCTTGCCTTTCTTTCGACATTGATGGTTGGTCGAAGAAATACACGATGCCCCAGGTACACATTCTTCCTGCATTTGTCCAGGTATATACTTTCGGTGTCATCTAAACGTGTGTGCATGCGTGGTATCCCTTGTTTGTCTATCCTGAAAGGTTACTGACAGCAGCCATCATTGATGGTTACAAACAACAACGCATGCAGGTCAAAATCCTACTGTTTGTGCTCATCCCACACACTTACACCATTTCCATTCCACACCTGTAAAAGTTCTTCAACTAATGGCCTTAGGTACACATCAATGTCGTTACCGCGGGTTGCTTAGGGCCTTGGATGAGAACTGGCATCATATTGAACTTCCGCTTCATGCACAGCCGGAGGAAGGTTATAGATACATAAGTCACAGCCAGGTGCTGTGATTGCTGCTCTGCTCTCCAAAAGGATTAATGCCATCCGCGCTTAAAAACCAACCATACTTTCCTTGCGTCACCTGCAAAGTCCTCCCAGTACTTTCTCTCAATTTTTCTCCACTGCGACCCATCAGCGGTGCTCTCAACTTCCCATCTTTCTTACGGTCCTCTCTGTGCGATCGCATCAACTTGGCATGCTCTTTGTTTCTGAACAGATGTTTCAACTTGGTATTATAGGAGCATACCACATCTCCTTGGCAGGAACCCTCTTCCTGGGCGCTCGCCGTCAACATCACCAGGGTCATCTCGTATGATCTTATACCGCAATGCACCGCATACCGGCATGCGTTCAAATCCTCGTACACACCATGGTAGAGGATGCAGTCATGGGCATGCATGTATCTTCTGCACGTCCAATCCTAAGAGGCATACAACCTTCTTTGTTGTGTACGTACTGTCGGGCAATTCGTTTCCTTTGGAAGCTTCTTCTTCAATTTTCAGTAGCTTCTCAAATCCTTTGTCAGGTACACCATTCTCTGCCTTCCACTGCAGCAATTCCAGTGTGCTACGAGCTTTGTGTTGCCATCTTCGCAATTGGGGTACAACCCTTTTTTTGTGATCCTCTAACATGCGATTGAACTTCAACTTCTCCTTTTCACTTTCGAATTGTCTCTTTGCATCACAACATGACCCGGCGAAGATCATCATCGGGCACATCGTCTGGTTCCTCTTGATCTTCAGCTTCCCCCTTGCAGCATCACCGTATTCAGTGGGCACATAGTTGCCATCATCTCTCTTCTCTTTGTTGTCTTTCCATCATAACCCCTCTTTCTCTCCGTGCTTGGTCCAAACATTAAGTGGGGCATGAAACCCTTATAAAGCAGGTGGGTGTGAAGGGTTTTCGAGTCGAGTAGACTTCGTATCCCACATATAGGGCATGGACAACACATAAAACCATTCTACTTGTTTCCCTCAGCCACTTCGAGAAAATTATGCACGCCCTTAATGTACTCGGAGTGTGTCTGTCACCGTACATCCATTGCCGGTTCATCTGCGTGCATTATATATAATTAAGTGTGTCAAAAACCATTACAGAACATCAGGAATACAGAAGTGACAAATTAATTAATAGAAGTTCATCATCACATTAAAACCAAGTACATACATAGTTCTCATTGAACAACATATAGCTCTCCAGAGCATCTAATTAAACAATCATTGAAACTATCTAAAACATTTCAATGCAACAACAATGCGATCATAATCCAACTAAGGTACAATTGATCCAAAGCGTAATGATACCAAGCCTCAGTATGAATGGCATATTTTTTATACTTTCTAATCTTGAAGCGCATTGCATCCATCTTGATCTTGTGATCATCGACGACATCCGCAACATGCAACTCCAATATCATCTTCTCTCCTCAATTTTTCCTTCAGTAATTGTTTTCTTCTTCAACTAATTTAACCTCTCGACAATAGGGTCGGTTGGAATTTCCGGTTCACATACCTCCTAGATAAAAAAAATCTATGTCACGTTTGGTCGGCAATATTGTCATAAACATAAATGAAACTATAGTTATAAAAGATAATATATTACCACATCCGAATCATAGACAGGCGAGGGCCGATGGAGGCGGATACAAACCTCGCACTATATACTAACAAACAATAATAAAAGTAAGAAATACACACTAGTATCTATCTAAATCATACTAGTAAGAACTTTTTTCTTTTAGAAAGAAGAAAGAACAAGAGGCTCACCACGGTGTTGCCGGCGACGAGATCGGCACGGGCGTTCGACGGTGGTGAGGACGGGGACGGGACAGGACACCGCCAAACCTAGACAATCTTAACGAAAATGGAGCTTGGACAAGGAGCTTCGAGAGGAGAAAGCTTAAGTGTGGCTCGGGCATTTCATCGAACACCTCATTGCATAGGAGGTGAGCTAGATCACCACAAAGCTCTCCCACGGCCGGCCAAAAAACAGAGCAGTGGCTCTGTTCGCGGGCAGGGGAGGGGGTATTTATAGGCCACTCTTTAGTCCCGGTTGGTGGCTAGAACCGGGACTAAAGGACCACATTTGGTCCCGGTTCCAGCCACCAACCGGGACCTGGTTGTGGGCCAGGAGCGAGTCCCATTGGTCCCGGTTCGTATCTGGAACCGGGACCAAAGGGGTCTCACGAACCGGGACCAATGGTCCCCGAGGCCCGGCCGACGCCCTGGCCTCACGAACCGGGACCGATGCACCCATTGGTCCCGTTCGTGGTGAACCAGGATTAATGGGCTTTTAGGCCTGGACTAAAGCCCTATTTTCTACTATGTCTACTGCGACAATGAGAGCACCACAAGATCGCCCACAACCGTTGTAACACTCTAGGACGAAGCACATTGAGATTCGTCACCATTTTCTTAGTGATCACGTGCTGAAAGGAGACATCGTTATCGACCACATGAAGACTGAAGACCAGCTTGCCGATATCTTCACTAAGCCCTTGGATGTGAGAAGGTTTTGCAAGTTGCGGTGTGAGCTAACATCTTAGAATCTTCAAATGTCCTTCGAAAAGGACACACATTCCTAACGCTTATGCATTCCTGATGACTTTGTGCACAACACAACGAAGTAACGTATTTTTAAATCAATGAACACTTACCCACTAAGTGTGAGAAATTAATGAGAACTTGATTCTCAGAACCCTACGACAATTGTACGCGGTGTCTGAAATCATCATAGTTCTTACACGATGGGTAACCCCACCACCCTCTTCATGACATTCTTCAATTTGAGTTTTTTGACATTTGCAATTTCATCAAACTTTTTCAAATTTGTCATTTGAGGTTGTTCTTCATTGCTTGAGTACATCCTATATATAATATACATATACATATATATATAATATATTATTTATATATATAATAATAATTTGAGTTTTCATGTCCTCAACGCATCCACATATTGCTAATTCTTCAAGTCATTTTTTCTTCATCTATGTGGATGTGATCGGACCCGCTCCCCCTCTATGCTAAACTCAAACCATTTGTGTTCCAATCTCTTCATATCGTTCTAATTGACACTGTTCAAAGTCTTCACTGTGTCTTGTCAGCTGAAAAATTGCGAACAAATTTTAAAATTTTCTAGTCTAGTTTTTGGTGGTTGCCACAGTAACTTAATTCCGTGCATCCAACGCGTGGATAAGCGCACTCAAAATACATGTGTGACGTGTGTCGCCGAGATGCGAATCGCCAGGGGCTTATCCGTCCAAAATGTTCGGACCACCCAAATTTCACTGCGCCTATCATAAAAGGCTTGACCCCGTCAACATTAATTCACTTCGCTCCCGCGCCCCTATCACTCTCACTCCCGAACCCTAGCGCTGCCGCTGGAATTCATCATCATCAAGAAGAAGAGCTTCACTGCCTCGACTTCTTCGCCATCGTACTCTTGCCGGTCGCGGATTTCTTCACCTCCGCCGCCGCCGTAGCTATTTTTCATTGCCAAGTTAGGGCACACAAGATCTAGCTGACGATTTCCTTCAACTCGTCGTCCAGTTTATCGAGTTTCATCCTTGGGGTAATTAAAATTTATTTTTACCGCCCAAGTTTGATCTTTTTACTGCCTAAAATTCTTCAAGTGTTGTTTTTATCACTTCTTTCCAAATCTTCAGCACTTCCTTTTGGCAAGTCTTGTTTATTTCACCTAAGTTACTCTTCACGATTAGATCCCTCAGTTGTGCAATTGCTTCAATCTGACAACTCTGGAACCTAAGTCAAGAACACTTAGTGAATTTCTTCAAGACAATAAGGGTCAATTTTCTCAACTGGGTTTTATTTTGAAAATCTCTGAGGATGCATGTGACTCTTCCCAATTTCCTCGCAACCTACACTATTCACACCACCCATGTCTGTAGACGAATCTCTTGGTTCTCACCAACTTAATTCATTTGCAGCATTACTTGAGGAAATCTACAGACTTCTTCAGAAAATTCGAAAGTTCAAAACCCTCAGTTGAAGAAAATGGCAGATACACAATGCTAAGCTCAGAAGGGGAAAGAGGAAAGAGGAACCACAACATTTGACATCCTGATGATTTGTACGCTGGATACTGTACACCTGATAAGCAATTCATGGCAAAGAGACTGACAAGAAGCGCAAGACACCTTACAAGAATTAAACGGAGGTGGGCTTATGAATGAGGGGCTTACCGATACGTAACCCAAATACATGAGAATTTGCCGTGAAGCCACCGTGCAAAAGACCACCTCTGTCTCTTGGTCAAACTACTGACCCCACAAGTATCAGTATGGGTGAAGAATTTCCTGAAGAATGGGCCAAGCGTCAAGCCAAATTGCAGAAATAGGCCAAAAAGGCTGTTGACGAATTCAACAGGGCTTCAAAGGCATCAGCAGATGCTGGTGCAGCTCTAGTGCAGTGTGTCCAAAGGAATGAAGAAGAAGCCGTCTCAAAAGAAAAACCTTCAACTGATGTCCCTCATGGCCAAAATCTTCAGTTACAAAATCCTCTGCTAAGCCCTTAGAGCCAAAGTCTCATCTTCAAAGGCTTCAGCACCCAAGGCTCTGATACGTCTCCAACGTATCTATAATTTTTGATTGTTCCATGCTATTATATTATCATTCTGGGATGTTTCACAATCATTTATATCATTTTTTGGTACTAACCTATTGACATAGTGCCTAGTGCCATTTGCTGTTTTCTGCATTTTTTTTTACATCGCAGGAAATCAATACCAAACGGAGTCCAAACGCAGCAAAACTTTTTGTGGATTTTTTTTGGACCAGAAGACATCTAGTGGCCGGAGAAGCACCTGGGGGGTGCTACGAGGGGAGCACAACCCACCAGGCGCGCCTGGAGCCCAGGCACGCCCAGGTGGGTTGTGCCCACCTCGGGGGCTCCTCCCCACCACCTCTTTGCTCTTAAATACCCCAATATCCAAAACCCTAGGAGAGTCGACGAAAATCAATTCCAGCCGCCGCAAGTTCCAGAACCACCAGATCCAATCTAGACACCATCACGGAGGGGTTCATCATCCTCATTGGTGCCTCTCCGAGATGCGTGAGTAGTTCATTGTAGACCTTCGGGTCCGTAGTTATTAGCTAGATGGCTTTCTCTCTCTCAATCCATATGATGTACTCTTTTTTGTGGTTGTTTATTGGGATCCATGAACTTTGAGTTTATGATCAGATCTATTTTTTTATCCATGAAAGTTATTTGAGTCTTCTTTGATCTCTTATATGCATGACTGCTTATAGCCTCATTTCTTCTCCATATTTGGGTTTTGTTTGGCCAACTTGATCTATTTATCTTGCAAGGGAAGAGGTGCTTTGTGATGGGTTCGATCTTACGGTGCTTGATCCCAGTGACAGAAAGGGAAACGACACGTATGTATCTTGCCATTAAGGATAACAAGATGGGGTCTATTTCTACATAAATAGATATGTGCCTACATCATGTCATCAATCTTATTGATCATTACTCCTTTTCTCATGAACTTAATACACTAGATGCATGCTGGATAGTGGTCGATGTGTGGAGTAATAGTAGTAGATGCAGGCAGGAGTACGTCTACTAATCTTGGACGTGATGCCTATATATGATCATTGCCTGGATATCGTCATGAGTATTTGAAGTTCTATCAATTGCCACAACAGTAATTTTGTTTCCACCGTTTGCTATTTTTCTCGAGAGAATCCACTAGTGAAAACTACGGCCCCCGGGTCTCTTCTTTAAGAATTTGCCTTCAAGATCTATTTTGCTATTCGCTCTTTTATTTATTTGCAACTTTTATTTTCAGATCTATTAATCCAAAAACCCAAAAATACCTCGCTGAATTTTATTTGCTTTTATTTGCATCTTTCAATCTACTACAATTTTATCTATCCGTTCCCCGAAAGGGATTACACCCCTTTTCAACGTCGGGTTGCAAGTATTTGTTCTTTGTGTGTAGGAGTTGTTTACGTGGTGTTGCGTGGTTCTCCTACTGGTTCGATAACCTTTGTCTCATCACTGAGGGAAATACATACCGTCGTGTTGCTGCATCATCCCTCCCTCTTTGGGGAAAAACTGACGTAGTTCTAGCAGACATCAGGCTCCCTCTCACCAACTTCGTCAGCACCTCCGCCAGCCACAGTTCTTCAATGGCAGCTGTAGATCTTCAACGCCAGTCATATTGCCATCTGCCAACGCACGACTGAAGGCTTTCAAACAGCCACAATGCTACATCAAGTGCCTCAGCATCTGGGCATATTTCTTCAAACTCGCCATGCTAAAGAAGAAGGCCACTGCAGCCGACGAATGAGGCCAAGCCCCAGAACAAGGCCGTAGTCCTCAGCTGATGAACATGGCATGGCTGGTGAAGATGAGCTTCCTGACTATGTTCAGGAGATTGGAGGAATTTTCTCGTGCCAAGAATACCACAGTACCAACTTTTCTGAATATCAAAAGGATTTTGGACTTCATTGAAATTTAGTGCCAGAACCTGAGACACCTCTTGATGACCTCGATCTGCCACCTGGTCCGAGCCATGTGCTGTCTCTCACTCATATTGAACAAAAGCACAAGATTGCACAAGCCAAGCTTGTAAAAAAGCAACAGCTTCAGAAGGAGAAGGAGCTGAGAAAAACATACTTACCATATCTCCTCAGCAGCTTGTAGCACTTCAATCTGAGATCCAACAGCTGTTTGAAGAATATGAACGTCAAGCCAATCATTGTTTGGCGTGAGAGACAGATTCATCACACAACCAACAAGGTGGACGATGACACACAATAGAAGGGAGGCTACCAAGTTTGGCCAACACCTCCATCAAGTTTTTCAGCTCCCAACAAACCCCTCAGGCCAGTGAGACGTGCCTACACCTCCTATGCAAGACCAAGGCAGGGCAACTGCATCAGTTGCACACTGAAGAGAATGCCAGAGCGACTGCAACAGTCGCGTCTGAAGAAATTGTACCACCAAATTCCTCAGCTGCAATGCCTGAACTGCCTCAACTTTGAAGCTTATTACATTTCCTTCTGCATCAGAAGTGAAGAAAACAAAGGCGGCTAAGAAGAAGAAAGCATCAACACCCCCTGTCCAGAACTAATGAAGAAGTTGAAGACGGCCCCAATGTATTCAACTGCACTAATTGATGCCATTCCTATCACCTCCGACAAGGAACTTGAAGAATTTCAGATTGTTCCCTATGGTGTGAAAATATATTATCCCACCTTTTGATGAAGAGGCTACCCACTCTGCTGCTTCCCAAGCAGGTGTGATGAGGAAAATGAAGTGAAAGAAGAATCTTCACTTCACATGGTATCATCGCGAAAACCATAGCCAGTCCAAGAAACTAAAGAAACTGCCGCTTCAACTGGAAGCGATGAAGAAACTGATGAGGATGTGGATGTGAGCTCCACAACACCAGTTATACATGATACTTCTGGATGTTGCTCATTCGAACTCACCCCCACCACGCCTCTGACTCAAGTGCCTCATTCACCAGCAGCCACTAAGGAGTACACACTTGTTCTGAAGGACATCAACCATCTCTTCAACCATCACTGAAGAAATTCCAGCTGCATCAGCTGAAGACAATGTGCAACCAATAAACTGATGAAGTTGCACCTCCACCACCTCAACAAGAAGACCCAGCTCCCTCTGTAGATTCAGAGACTGTTCCATTTGCACAGCTAAGAAGTTGCTAAGTCTTTAGCCATCACGGATCCCAATGACTCAACGGGCTCTCCCAGGCCCATTCTTTATGTGAGGCCAAAGAAGATCAATCTTCAGCCTGTACCCCAATGCCCAAGGTTGGTAAAAGCGTCAGAAGGCCAAAATTTGACAATGTTGCCTTCTTTGAAGAGAAGAATTTCTTCATAGGCGAGTTACCTTATGACTCTGCAAAATCAGGCATCAGAGATTTGGACCAACACTCAGATGACTATTATTCATTACTACTCTTTGACAAAATAAGGTATTTCCACATCGTCACATTCCTCACGTGGATATGGAGTCCTTGCCATGCTTCATGCCAGTATTAGCAGTTCTTCATGAAGCTGTTGCTCAGTTTTCATCACCAACGTCTTGTTTGGACCGAAGAGCTAATTCTTCAATTCTATGCTACTCTGCATCTGTCAGGTGAGGTTGGTGACATTCACTCATGGGCACTCGATTGGATGAGAGAGGACACTCACTACAAGGCTCCTGCTGATGAATTACTTCGAGTCCTTCCTGTTGAGTTGCCCTCTGATGAAGCAAGGAAAATATATAAGAACCTGAGATGCCAAACCATCCGATGAACGTGCTGATGACACCGTTGGTTAAGAGAAGCTCCAAGAACTACCTTCCTTATGAAGGTCTGTTTTTTTGTGCCTCGCAACGTGTATCGGATTCTAGCCAAAACCCTCAGTCCAATCAAAGGTCACAACTCTGAGACTGACGAAGTTGTGGGAGTCATGAAGAACTTACTATTCAACATCATCATGGGATTCCTTTAATATCCATGATTTCTTCATGAGGACTCTTGGCGATGGTTGCACACTCTCACTTTGACTTGAATCCTATGCACCCTAGATCATGGGATTCATCAGAACAAGGTCTTCAATCAACACAGAGCTGACTGCCTGAATCATCTTAGTTTTATGCCAAACATGGAAATACTTCAAAGCACCTATTGCTTCAGTTCCTGTAAAGGGCAAACTATCATTGACGAAGGCATTCGTCCCCTTGATGGCAAGTTCTTCAGCCTGTCTCTCAGTCGACAGGGTATGATACTTCCATCCAGCAAGACATTGACGCAAATGCTGCTCAGCAAAGCCTCAAGGTGAAGCTCCATGTATCATGACTGATCGTGAGATTCTCATCAGTGTTCATCAGAAGGTGGACATAAATCATGACTAGGTTAAGCATCAACTACACGCAATACTTCGTATATGACAGTGACGCAGAATTCAATCTGCAAAAAATCTTATTATCTTCAAGAGATCTTTGACAGAAGTTGGGCCATTCTCTCTCATCTAAGACACCTGACGAACTTGAAGAAATGGAGTTTCAAATGCACTTCTATTGGTCTTTCCGCCCAAGAAAGAGTTCAAGAAAGTTCAAGTTCCTCCGACAGTTCCAAGGTCAGTGTCTCCTTCAAGAACCCACTTGATGAAAATGAGATGTGAAGACACTGCAGTAGGCCCCTCTTCAACAGTGACCCCGACAACGACGCTAGCACTCCCTCAACTGCTTCAATATGATATTCTTCAGGGGCGTTAGTCCTCAGTTTCGTCTCCTTTGGTCATTTGATGACAAAGGGGGAGAAATTTGAGTGTTAGTCTTCAAGCGGGTCGTTATTGGGCTGTTCTTTTTGCTAAGTTGCAACTCTTGGTTTTCTCTCGATTCGCTCCTTTGATGAGTTGTAACTTAATAATTGTTGGTGGTCTGACACTTTTCTGCTATTTTTATCTGCATGCGTGATTATGCCTCTGATCCTTAGTATGTTTATGCCTGATCCTTAGTAATATATGTGCATGCTGCATTTCGTCAGACACAATTTTCATCATGCATACAACATTCTTCAAACATCTATGATCATGCATGCTTGATTCAAAAGATATAGGGGAGAATCTCCACAATTATAACCTGCCATGTGCTTTTGCAATCAAAAGCAATTATTCAAATGCCACATCTTCAGGGGAGTTCCTCTATATCATGTAACCAACGTCTTCACATTCTGTTGCTTACACTTCCATTATTTCATCCGTTAAAACTTAATATTTGTCATCAATCCCACAAAGGGGGAGATTGTAAGTGCATCAAGTGCCCCTTATGGATTTTGAAGTATTGAAGACAAATAGGTTAAGGGACTAATGTGTTGTGAGTGTACACAGGTGAAATAGTCCCTGAAGACTTGGTTTAACCCCGGAAGTCGACCCCTAAAAATGTATTTCTTCAAGTGAAAGAATTTGGTGCGGCCCTTTGAAGAAATGATGTGAAGACTTATAAGCTTGAAGACTTTGTTTTCATAGTTTCTTTTTCTTCTTTTTGAGTCATAGAAAAACCCGTACTGTTAAAGGAGTCTAGGTGATACACCTATCACGATTCCAAAGTGATCTCACCCTATACATACACAAGCCGCTTTGAGTGAAGCCTTTAAAATCTCTGGAACACGCTGACAAGTTTGCCAGTGACAGTGATGAAGTTTCATCTGGTCTCTGGTGAATTTGGTCAAGCTGAGGAGTTAGATTTCGCCCCAGTGCAATCTGCCGATCTGAGGAATTGAGTGCCCCGACGAAACTGAGAATCCCAATTTCCGACCGTTGCTGTGCCGCGTGCCAGCTGTCGAGTGGATCCTTATCCTGACAACGTTCTTTTGGAGAAGGGCATTAATGACATTTCATGTCGGGTTGCCCCCTGGTTATAATAGCCCGCCCCCACAACCAATAATTGGTTGGCTACTCTAGAGAGAACTTGACACTTGTCATTTGAGAGCCAACCTTCCTCTGAGGACTTTGTAGAACCCAAGTGAGGAAAAACCCAACCAGAGCCAAAAGTGACTGAGCATCACTGAGAAGTTGATCTGTGTGATCCGCAACATTTTACCTTTTGAAGACTATCATTCTCCAGACGTTAGGCGTCATGTTCTGAGCACCCAAGAGTAATTGTGGTGTGCTGGTGAACAGTCTGTGAATTTTTTGGAAGTCTATCTTGAAGACTACCACGAGTGATTGGGCGAGACTAAGTGACCTTAGCTCAAGAGGAATACGATGAGGACTAAGTGTCCTCTGAGGTAAAACCAGCCGCCTACCCAGACATACAGTTGATACAGCAACGAAACTATCTACCAAATCACTATGTCTTCGTCAAGCTCACCTGGTTTCAAATTCCTCACCGTTTACCTTACGCAATTTCGCTGCTGAAGAACTTGTGGTCTTACCCTTCTGAGAATTTGAACTGAAAACTTTCATCATGCGTTTTCTCTTTTCCTCAGTTATCTTCCTCATGCTTATGGCTTGTATGATTCCATGTTCTTCACTGTATGAACTTTGTATGCATGATTTTCCGTATCTGTGTAATCTAGTTTCCACTCAGTTTCTTTCTTCACTCTGACTTTCGTCAAGTCTTCGGAGTTTTGACGAATTTATAAAAATCTCCCATTCACCCCCCCTCGGGAGAACCTGCGCTTTCAGTTTGGTTGGCATTCTTAATTTAGGATGAAGAGGGTGTTTACAACATTATGAGGACAAGGGATGCAATGATAAAGTGTTATGGGTGAGTTGGACAGGAAGTAGCAGCGAATAGCGATTCAGAGTATCATCAATCAGTGCAACGAATAGAACAGCCTCCTGTCTATTTTTAAATAGAAATGTGCTGCACCACACGATGTGTGTCCACGTGACGATGCGCCGTCGAGAGGTGGAAGGAACAACTCCTTTGGGGGTAATCAATGCAGCTCGGCACAACACATCTTGGAGGTTAACCATGGTTCTTGCTTCAATACATGTACAAAAAGTAATACTCTCTGAAATCTTTTCTATTAGATGGTTTGAATGGTCTTCTTCTTTGTTTACCAAATAAAATAGACAACATTGCGAGTGAGTTGTGGATCCAGGTTGGAAAAAGTACGTTGTTGTTCGATTTTAATGTTACAATGTCATGTGCAGAGTATAGGCTTCAGGCTTATTTCAGTTCAGCCTTTGGCATCTACCGTGTATGCATCATAATTGATGATATATTGCATATATCACATTTATTCTCAATTTTTTTTACATAGAACTGCCTTTCGAATATCCTTTGAGAAAGGAGGATGTATAGGTAAGATATATACTCGCATGTACACCTTTTTTTGAAGATTTTAAAAAAATTAGTCTATAGTTCCTTTTTTTATCTTACTTCGGCTGGTCTAAGTATGTTATCTTTTCTTTTTATGATAATGCACAAGATTGTGTTGTTACTGCGTGTAATCTAAGCAGGCCGCTTTGATAATGATTAATTTTGATACTTCAGTTTTGACCGGTTCGCAGTTTTGGCAATTTTCTTGTTTTACTTGCATCAACTTCAATTTCGTTGCTGTTATACAGGTCCTGTTGCCGTCGTTTTTACATTGGTTTGAAATCAACCGGACCATTTGCAGGTGACATTTAAATCAATCCTCAAGTATGCTTTATGTCCTATGTCCTTTTATTTTTTTTAAAAAGAAGAATTCTCTAAAGACACTAGTTATTCATGCAGTTTTGCGACCCATTCACATGTTTTTTTCTTTCTTTCCTTTCTTTCTTCTTTCATCGGTAAATTCTATACACATTTATAAGGAAGCATGCATCACATTACCTCTTAATCCTTTTTCAATATTATATTTAATTTACTCCATTTTGAGCCAAGTAGTAGTAGTTTTATAAAACCCTTCTTTTGACCAAATGACGGATGGGATTTATTCTAGGTACCAGACAACAGTTGCCTCAATCTAAAATATATTCGTTTCTCTGTAGTGCCGGTGAGGACATTTCAAGTTCCTGTTCTTGGCCTCCTTACTGTGTGCATATAACATTTTCCCATTGCTTCTACAAACCACACAGATGAAGCAAAGGAACAAGTTTAAAAGATAAAGGTTTGTAGATATACCTGAATATATCAATGTGCCCTCAATGGTTCAAATCTCTTTAGTTTTAGTGAAATTCAGAAACAAGGAGATTTCTTTTCTATGATTTCTTTTGTCATGTTTTATGGTGATTTATGTAGTTGGCAAAACCACCACGTGAATATGGTAATTCGCTCTGTTAGTCAGACCACATCGCTGTGTTAGTTCAGACCACATGGACATAAATATTCACTATGTTAGTTCATGCCTAGCCACAACACCTTACTTGGCATGTGACTTTGTGTCTGCTCATCTTTTGTTTATGATTTTTTGTAAGCAGATATAAGCTGGAACGTCCAGCTAACCAAAGTGAGGAGACCAAGTATGTGGGCATGTTTTTCGATTTCGCTTTCGCTGAGACAAGCGAGGTCTAAGCTTGGGGGGAGTTGATACGTCCATTTTGCATCATGATTTATTGTTGTTATTTATGAAGTTTTCATTCAATATAACACTTCATGGAGTCATTTCTAATGTATTTTCTCTCTAATATGCAAGGTTTCACATAAAAAAGCTACAGCAGAGATACTATTCTACACATCTCCAAATGGGCGCAAATTCAACGAAGTTATTTCAGTCAATATATAAAAAATACTGGCCAAGAAGTTACTGGGAGGAGGCCAACCAGGTGCCCACATGGCGGGTGGGCGCCCCCTCCCATGGCGTGCCCTGGTGGCCATGTGGAGGCCCTGGCCCACCTCCGCCTTATCCTTCTGTATATCTTATTTTACCCTAAAACTTTTATAGGGAGACTTTCGGGACGATGCGCCGCCGCCACGAGGTGTAAACTGAGCAGGAGCACTTTTGCTCTCCAGCGGGCAGATTCCGCCGGGGAACACTTCCCTCCGGGGAGGGGGAATCGAAGCCTTCGCCATCACCAACATGAAGGAATATGCCCTAGAGGCATAAAAAGTTGTTATTTTATTTCCTTATCATGACAAATGTTTATTATTCATGCTAGAATTGTATTAACGCGGAAACTTGATACATGTGTGTACATAGACAAAACACTGTTGTCCCTAGTAAGCCACTACTAGACTAGCTCGTTAATCAAAGATGGTTAAGTTTCCTAACCATAACATGTGTTGTCATTTGATGAATGGGATCACATCATAAGAGAATGATGTGATGGACAAGACCCATCCATTAGCTTAGCAAATGTTCGTCAGTTTTATTGCTACTTGCTTTCTTCATGTCAAATACATTTTCCTTTGACTATGAGATTATGCAAATCCCAGATACCGGAGGAATGCCTTGGTGCTATCAAACGTCACAACGTAACTGGGTGATTATAAAGACTCTGTCTAACAGGTATCCTCCGCAGGTATCTGTTTGGGTTGGCATAGATCGAGATTATGATTTGTCACTCCGAGAATCGGAGAGGTATCTCTGGGCCCTCTCGGTAATGCACGCCATCAAGAAAGCCTTGCAAGCAAAGTGGACTGTCATAGGATGATGTTATACGAATGAGTAAAGAGACTTGCCGGTAATATTGAGTTGAACTAGGTATGAAGATACCGACGATCGAATCTACGGGCAAGATCCATCCGATGACAAAGGGAATAACGTATGTTGTCATAACGGTTCGACCAATAGATCTTAGTAGAATTGTGTGGGAACCAATATGAGCATCCAGGGTCCGCTGTTGGTTATTGAACCGGAGAGGGTCTCGGTCATGTCTACATAGTTCTCGAACCCTAGGGTCCCACGCTTCGTTCGATGACGATTTTTGTATTAATTGATTTATGTGATTTGTGACCGAATGTTGTTTCGGAGTACCGGATGAGATCATGGACATGACGAGGTTCTCAAAATTGTTTCAGAGTAAATATTCATATATAAGTGACTATGAAGAACTTCGACACGGAAGTGTTCCGGGGGCCGGGTACATATCGGTCACCGGAAAGGGTTCCGGGCACCCCCGGAAAGATATGGGCCAATGGGCCAAGAGGGAAACGCAGCAGCCAGCAGGGGTTGCTGCGCCCCCCATAT